>VDFB02204438.1:0-10743 GCA_007258455.2 Sequoia sempervirens | reverse complement strand
AATGTAGACACATAAAATGTACTGATTGACATTGTGCATATGATCCTGATTACTAACATTTTTTCTTTCTGAATCATCCCTCAGTCTAACCATTTAATCAAATCTCCTTATCTGATGAAATTCATCAACTTTCATCCCTTAATTAAATAAATCATTTTGTCTAATTAAGTCACTCTCTTGTTAATTAAATCAATCCATCTGATCTAATTATCCCTATTTAATTAATAATCAATTTATTTGATTAAATCTCTAAAGTCTATCCATTAAATTCAATAAATTAAAACCTTATTTGATTTAATCTAACACCATCTCTTTTAATTAAATAAATCAAAATCCTTATTTAATTAATCCCTTATCATATTCCTCTCTTATTTGATTTAAATAAATCCATGAATTTGAGTCAAATAGGTCACATCATCTAATCTCTCTCATTAAATTAATTAACCCTTGATTAATTTAATCTCATCTCATGTCCCATCCTCTAGATAATGCAAGTTGCACATGAAAATAGATTTAATTCATTTATTAAATCTCTATTTTCCTCACAAGGCATCTTTTGGAATATTCTCTCAATTTGAATTCAAAAATTCCAAGTCAACATGTACATCCAACAAGGCAATAAATTCATCTTACATGTCCTTTGCCTTGAGCCAAGTGGCATTTATTGCATTTTCCCTTCCCTCTTCAAGTCATTTCAACAAATTTGAAATTCAAAATTATGCATTTATTGGCACAATCCCCAAATCTTGCACATCCTCCATCCATTCATAGCTTGAAAATGGCATCATACCATTGGATGAATGTTAGTCCCACATTGCTCAAATTTGGACATTCATCCATCTTGGAATTCTATAAATAAAGTGCTCATATCCTCATCTAATCATCCACAATTTATGCAAAGTTATCATGCTCAAATATCTCTCAAATTCCATCCATTATCATTGAGTTCTTAGCTAGGTTTTTTGCAGATTTTGGCTTGGAGCTCTCGTCCTTCATCAACCAAGTGGATCAACTATCTTCAATACATCAAGCTTGCATCTTAGGGATTGGGAAAGGGCCAATTTTCACATCAAATTGGCACCAATTCCCCCATGGGATCATGTGTTTGCTATTCTAATTAGGATTGAATCTATGTTTCTTTGTTTCATTAGGCTTTTCATTGTTTTCTTTCCTACTTTGAGTTTGTAAATGGATTTCATGGGGAATCCTTGTTTTGGCTTGCAATCTCTTGTCTAACTTGTTTATTCTTTTCTTTTACATGTACCAAGGTTGGGTTCACACAGTTATAAAAAGCATGGAAAGGTGGAAGAGCAAAATCTTGAAATTCTTGTAACAAAAACTTGAATAAAAGCCCCATTTTTTTTGAGTTATCAAGAATTCTTTCTATTTATCCTAACTTGTATTGCTAATTTGGTAACATCCAAGAGTTATTTCTTGTGTAATCTCATTTGAGAAAGAGTATTCTTCATTTTCAAAGAGTCTGAAAGTTAGTTTTAAGTAGCAAAAAGAATCAAAGACAATCTTGTGTCTCAGGTAGAGTTAGTTTCACTATGATTTTGAGAGTCCCTAAAGAAGTTTAAGGCCCATCCCACTGATGTAAGCCTAGTATAAATGGTGGGATTGGATAAGTAGGGTGACCGATATTTGATTTTGTCCCGTGTGAGTGTAGGGTATCAAGAATATGGTGCTATGTTGCTGATTTAAGGATAATTTTCTTAGTTTTTCCTTTTGAAAATGAAGGTTTCAAGCAAGGTATTGGAGAAATAACATATGCATGACCAAGGAGATGGTTCTAAAGGAATTTTCAAACATAATGGAGCATGTTTCAATGGTTTTCCAAAGTATTGGAGGCTTGTAAGGGTGATAATCACAAAACCCTCACTGTTTTGGGTGTTTCCAACCTAGAATTAAGTGTTTGTTAATACACTTTCTAAATGGGTCTTTCAATCTTTGAAAGTGGATAAATTTGGTGTTTTGTGACCTTAATTTGTTTTTTTGAGGTTTTCTAACAATTTGGAGTTAGGAAAAAGGTGGATGCTTTGTAAAATAGCCCTATTCTAGTAGCCTTTCTTGAGCATATAGTCTAAAATCTGCTAGTTTCTCCAGTATAAATCATTATGAGCTTTTTGATATGATGATATGGGCATTAAGAGGTCTCTAAATGTGCCTTTGGATCTTGGTTTTGAACTAGTGTGATTGGTTCACCCAATCTAGGGTATGGTGGTCTATTGCTAATTAATGTTTAGATTCCATGGACAGTCAAAATCTGTGTGTACAGGGAAGTGAGTGACCTTAAATACTTGAACCTTGTCATTTGGATGGAGTTACAATAGAACTTATGCTTGAATGAGGTCGTAAAGGCAGTGCACATTGTTTTGGGAATGATGATTCTATTGTTTATCTTCGTATCTCTATAGAGCAGGAAGATCTGATATTTATACACTAATGTATTGAATTGATTTCTCTTAAAATATGATGAATCTTGTGTCTTGAAGGACTGATTAACTAGTGGATAGTAAGAAGGATTGGTTTTTGTTATTTTTCCTTGTAAGGAAAATGAACTGGTGCTACTTGAGAAGTTTAGACTGTTTTCAATTATTGAAGTTTGGTTTTTGAGATTTTGGAATCTGATTTAGAATAAGTGTTTTGTTGCCTTGAGGATATGATCTATATAGGAATTTGAAGGATTGGTAATTAGTTGTGTAGCAATTGAGCATAATGTGTAGGTGTTGATATGGTGGTTGAGAATGATGTGAATCTGATTGATTGAGTCAAAGTTTTCTAATATAGGTTTTTCTTTGAGTGAGTCAATTGGAATATTAATAATGACATATGATTTGTTGATGTTGGAATGTTGACTTGATGCCTTGAAGTTGTGTATTTTGGAATACTAAAAGTGTTTTTGATAAAGTTAAGTGAAAAGTTGATGATTACATATTTGATCTTCTCTTGATTCTTCTTGGGAGTGAAATCCCTTAAAATGAATGAAATGAATGATGTTGAAGGTTGTTGGTAGGATGCTTTGCATAATGAAGATAGGCCTAAATGGTTCAAAAAGTGTGATGAAGCTTTTGGAGCATTATGCATGGTTGTATCTCCTGATTTACACTTTCATATTATGTCTTAAAAATCACCAAATGAAGTGTGGAATACTTTGAATACTCGCTTTGGTAAATAGGATGATTTGAGAGAACAATCATTGGAGAACAAACTCATATGATTGATCCCATATAATTTTCCACCATTAAGGATTTCTTTACTAAGTTGAATCCCACAAGATTATAGTTAGAGCAGTGTGGAGTTAGAAATGATGACTCACAGTTGATTTTAAGCATTCTTTCAAAACTTGGTCCTGATATATGTAGTGTTTGTTTATACATTTAATGCAATGAAAAGAGCCTTAGGAAAAGGATTTACTATGCCTTCTCTAGGTGAGTTCGTGGTTGATCTCACAAAAGAGAAAGATAAATTGGTTCAAATGGTCATTATTAAATCTTCGAAGTCTCAAGCCTTGACTGCAAAATAAGGCACTAATAAGAAAAACATGAAACAAAGGAACCAAGGAGATAGAAATAATGATTTATATCAATCTCCATCTACTTATAAAGTACACCCTAATTCTCTTCAAAAGAGGATTCATCTAAGAAGGAGAAGTGCACTTGTGCATATTGCAAGACAATTGGATACGAATAAAATTCTTGTTACAAGAAGGATATTGATGAACTGAAACATCTTGAGAAGAACAAGATCAATTTGCTTTCTCAAATGGTTGATTCAGCTTCTTCTTCTAACTCCAAAAATTCAAAACATTCAGAATCTAATAAGGAAAAAGGTCATGCAAGGTTTTCTTCTGAGTTAAAGAAAAATAAAGGTAAATATATTTGTGTTTCTACAAGTCATGAATCAAGGAAGTGGCTCCTAGATTCTGGAGCTTCTCATCATATGGATTCTTCACAGTCTATGTTCTCTTCTTTTTGAGCCTTGTCTTATGCCACCTATTCTGATGGGAAACACTAAATACATAGATGTAATTGGGAAAGGATCTATTGATATTGAGTATGGAACTTTCAATGATGTTTTGTGCGTACCTCATCTTTCAAACAATCTTCTTTCCGTCTATCAGATCACTCATGGTGGAATACGGAAGACTGTTGAATTCACACATAATTTAGTTATTATCAGAGACTTGGAGAGAAAAGAGATAATTGATAATGGGATAGGTGATCATGCATCTTGGTTATACACCTTTTCAAAATTTTCACCCTATGATGGTTCTTATCCTTTGGTTGTTGATCACACTCCTAGTGTGAGCTTTGATTTTGAGAACTTTTTCTAGTTGAACTTGGGCATTGTCATATGTGATCCAATTATTGAGCCTTGCATTCGTTCTCCTCCATCTATTGTTGCTTATGAGGATATTGGTGGTGATACATTCATGGCTACTTTTCATTCAATGTAATAGGATCCACATCGTTTTCCAGATATAGTTACTCTGAATGACTACTTGACAAACATTGCAAGTTTGTTTATAGAGTCTCATATTTTAGATTTGGGAGACACTCTTCATGACATTCATCTTCTCTTTGATGAACTTGATTCTTCTTTAATTGTTATGGAGGAACCTTTGGATCCTCTTGTTCATTATCCACATGACCATTCCTCATAGTTTGACATGACTGTGGATACTTTTGAGCAACATTTGGAGGAGGAACCTTTGTCTTCAAAGGAGGTAGTTGAGTCTTTGGATCTTTTTATAAATACATCTCTACTAAGTTCTAGATTGTCATCTTCATCAGTGTGTCCTAGAACACCTTATTTGATGGTGGTAGCTATCAACATCAACATGGAGATAGATGAGCAATTTTTAGAGGCTTCTTACATTTTGAGCTTTCTTCCCTTATATTCCATTTAGGAATGGGAAGACATTTTTCTTGCACCTTTGGTTTTTTTTCCTAAGGGGAGGAACATTGTTCAATGATCATGGGCCATCTTCCAAATCCAGTTTCAAGCATCAACCATTCATACATTTGACTACTTGAGTGAAGGCTACATAGTCTTTCTTATCCTTTCTATTTTGGAGGGGACTTCTTCCTTGCATGTGATTCTTCTTATGTTGGGAAACTTGTTTTATTTTCTCTTTTGGGGAGGAGTTTTGTCCCATTGGGTTTTCTCCTTTTCTACAATTGTGAGAGATTATTTTGTACATGGGTACCTAACATGGCCTAATAGTCAAGACCCATCTTTGTGTCTTTTAACCCACCTAATCTACGCTAAAGGGGGGGTGTTAGTGTAGGTTTTTTATTTTCCTTATGTTAGGGAATATTTATTTTTGCTACACAAATTATTAAGCTTTCATAGGATATATTGAATGGTTAGGATGAGGAAACGTGGCATAATCCTTCAATCACATGTGTCATTCACACCCACATTTGGGTAATTGAATGTCACACCCTCTTTTGAACTTATTTCCCACCTCCCCATAACCATTTTTTGTCTTTACCTGAGTAGGAATAACCATGCATTTTGCATTTACAAAGTAGGTGAAACCTCCCACCTATTATGGGTAAAGGGGAGTTATTATTCCTCTTAGTTTTATTTTCCTCTATTTTTCTATATAATTAACCCTCACCTATCCCTATGATGAATTCACTAGTTCACTTATTCATAAGTACTATTTAAGTGCTAGGAGAGTGCTGAGTTTATTCATCTCTGGGTTCTTGTCTTTCTTTCCTTTAGTCACTTTGATCTTGGGTGACTTCACAATTAAATCTAACAATTGCATAGTTTACCTACTTTTACATTTACAAAATCAATTCAATTCCTAATCAATAAAATTAATCCCCCACAAAAGAGGACCAAAACCTTGATTAACCATTTTGGCTCTTCCTTAAGGAAAGTAACCAAGTGGTCTTACATGATCAATTTTGTGTCCTCTATGTGATGTAAGAAAAAATATGTGACTTAGGCACTAGATCCCATTTCCCACATCACACTCCTCAAGATTATTTTAGCTAGGAGAAATAGTATGTTGGTACATAACCTAGTGGCATAACCTTGCATTAATAAGTGTCTTTGAAAATAGCTCACATGTTGGGCTATTTAATATTCGAGGGATGATCGATAATAAGCTAAGATTGATTGGAGATATCCATAGATGATTTTTCTTAAAAGATCTATAGTTATTAGAGACCTCAAAGTGACACCTTGTAATTGGTGCACAAAAGGACTTCTAAGATTGAACAAACTTGGATGGAAGATATCTCATTAGAAAAGGATATATGCTAAGGATTAAAAATGACCTTTTAAGAAGACCAAAAATTCCTTTTGTAGATTTACCCAAAGGGTTAGGATCTTGTTTATTAAAAGGATGGACACAATTGTATGAGTGAAATTTTTGGTGAAATGGGAAACATAGGTCATCTACATGCAAAAATCATTTTTTTAACAAGTGCAATCTTGAAATTAGGAAATATTTTTACTGATTAATCATTATTTGACTTGTGGAGATGATTAGCTACATTAAATAGTTGATTTGAGTCCACGAATAATGTTATGGAAAAACTAAGGAAATAAATAACATTTATTTTGTAATTAGAATAAAAGTTATGGAATTAAATACACAAATGTTACAATTATTTATTAGTTCATGCTGGTAGGTGGGTTTACTATTGCAATTGTTGCATTTTATTTTAAATTACTCACTTGGCAAATGAGATTCTATTGTTTAAAATATTTTTTCCTTTTTCCTATAATTGATATTTAAGTGCATATTTTTGTGCTTGAAAATTACGGTTTAAATCTCTTTTCCTATTGGTATTAGTAGGTCAATTTTTCATTTTCCTTTAAGTAAATTAGGAAAATAGGGAGAAATTATATATTGTGGAAAATATTTAATTGGGGGATGCATATAGTGTGAGATTTTGTTGCAGGTTGGTCGGTATTGAAGTAGTGAATGCATCTTTAATGCATTAAATGCAAACCTCACAATATGTGTTGGACAACTAGCGTGAACATAAGGAAAGAATTCTTGGTTAATTTGCTTCTTGTTTGTTTATTGTTTTTTTATTGTTTGTTGAGAATATTTTGTGTTTTTGGCTATGGGTTGACTTCTTCGACATTTGTCATTTTGTATAGTGTTTGCAATGTGTAATTGGTGAGTGGATGTTTCTCATACTTGATAACTATAAGCATTACAAGGAAAACTAAATGATTTGAAAAATGTGTTGTGGACCGTCAATACACATGCAATGAATGCATATTTATTTATTGTTTGTTTTTTGTTTCTTCATAAGCTTGTGTTTTTTTGCCTATGGGTTGTCATCTTCTACGTTTTTCATTCTGTACAGTTCTTGATCGAGGGTGGAGTTGTAGGAACGGTGTTTCTGGTGAGTGGCTCATCTGTTTTCTTTTTATACTTGATAACTAGAAGCGTTATAGGGAAAATTGAATGCTTTGAGAAATGTCTTGTGTACCATGAGTACACATGCAATGAATGCATAACTAATTCATGAAATCTTAATTTAGTGTTGGGTTTTGCTTGTGCTTATTCTTATTTGATTATTATTTGTTGAAAATCTTGTGGGTTTTTTAGCTCCTTTTGTTTTTGCATGTGGGTACACATGCAGTGAATGCATAGTTAATTCATGAAATCTTGGGTGAGTGTTGGGTTTTTTTTGTGCTTATTCTCATTTGTGTATCATTTGTTGAAAAGCTTGTGGGATTTTTAGCTCTTGGTTGTGCCTTTGCATGTTCATTATTTTGTAAAAGTGCATTGTTGGTGAATGGTTGGGATGTGTGTTTATGATACTTGATAAATCTGTGGGTACATATGCAGTGAATGCATAACTAATTCATGAAATCTTAGGTGGGTGTTGGGTTTTGTTTGTGATTATTCTCATTTTTTCATCCTTTGTTGAAAAGCTTGTGAGTTTTGTAGCTCTTCATTGCATTTTTGCATGTGGGTACTCGTGTAGTGAATGCATAGTTAATTCATGAAATCTTAGGTGAGTGTTGGGTTTTGTTTGTGCTTATTCTCATATGTGTATCATTTTTTGAAAATCTTGTTGGTTTTTTAGCTCTTGGTTGCACTTTTGCATATTCGTTATTTTGTAAAAGTGCACTGCTGGTAAATGGTTGGGCTGTGTGTTTATGATACTTGATAACTTCGTGGGTACATATGCAATGAATGCATAACTAATTCATGCAATCTTAAGAGAATTCTGGGTTTTGTTTGTGCTTATTCTAGTTTTATTATTGTTTGTTGAAAAGCTTGTGGGTTTTGTAGCTCTTTGTTGCATTTTTGCATGTGGGTACATGTGCAATGAATGCATAGTTAATTTATGAAATCTTAGGTGAGTGTTGGGTTTTGTTTGTTCTTATTCTTTTTTTTTTTATCATTTGTTGAAAATATTGTGGGTTTTTTAGCTATTGGTTGTGCTTTTGCATGTTCATTATTCTATAAAACTGCACTTATGGTGAATGGATTGGATGTGTGTTTTTGACACTTGATAAATGAAGTATTGCTCGTTGTTACAAGGGCTAATGGTGAAAATGGGTACAATAGATTACATATGCATTTCAAGGGATAACGGGGAAGTGAATACATTGATTATGTGTTTATTTCTTGAGTGGATAGCAGCCTATCAACAAGGCTTGGAAAGAAAATTTTGTGAGATGTGTTGGAGGGATGGTGGGTATAGAAGCAATGAAGGCTTAGTTAATTCATGAAATCTAAGGCTAGTATTGGGTTTTATTTGTGCTTATTGTTTTTTGTTTGTTGTTTGTTAAAAATATTATGTTTTTAGCTTTTGGTTATGTTCTTGCATATTTGTTATTCTGTGGCAGTGCACTACTGATGAGTGCTTGTCCCTATGTTTATGACACTTGGTTGCTATTACAATGGCGAACAAGGAATGTTCACAAAAAAATATCATGTTTGTCTATTCTTTTAAAAATTTTATTGTTCTTTATGTGGTTCATGTTTATGAATAATGTATTATATGTCATGGACTGTGCTCATTTTTCTAGTTTGTCCCTGTAATAGGAACCATTACTTGCAATTGGAGTTAGAGGCATACATCTATATGAGAAAAAATACACTTGGTTATTGAAGAAGGAACCAGAAGGTCATATTCTTGTATCATTCTTCCCCTTTGTTTCCAATGAATTTTAAGTCTTCCAATGTGCATAAATTTATGCTTTGGAAGAGTTGTGAACAATAAAGGAGAATCTTGTTTCAGGAATCTGACTTACTGAATAGACAAATGAGCATAGTGAATGGCATGCATGTAATTCATAAACATGGAACTTTTTTTTGTTGAAAAGCAGGTCGCTATTGCAATTGTTAGTTTCTATCAGTAGATAGGTTTACAATTGCATTTGTTGAATTTTCTTTTGGAATAGTCGCTTGTTTTTCTTAAACTTCTCAGGGTGGATCAAATTGTATTGTTTGAAGTATTTTTTTGTTTTTGCCATAGTTGGTTGGAGTAGGTCTATTATTAGTTCCTACCAATAGGCAAGTTTACTATTGCATCCATTGCATCTGCTTTCCAATTAGTCGCTTGGCCAATGAGATTGTATTGTTTAAAATATTTTTGTCTTTCTCCTATAGTCAGGATTTAAGCAGATATTTTTTGTACTTGAAAATTATGATTTATTCATTTTCATTTAACTAAATTAGAAAAATAAGGGGACATTATATATTCTAGAAAATATTTGATCGTGAAGTAGTGAATACATGTTTAATCCATTGAATGCAAATTGTGCAAGATATGTTGGAGAGCTAGTGGGTACTAATTCATGAAATCTTAGGTGAGTGTTGGGTTTTATTTTTGCTAATTTTGGTTTTTGTATTGTTTGTTGAAAATATTGTGTGGTTTTAGCTCTCTATGTTAGTAATCCTAGGAATAGTGGAACGTGCTTTATGGTACTTGTTAGCTAGAAATGTTGTTGTTATTCTTGTTGTCACCTAGAAATACACCTATGCAAAGTTATGAAACTGAGCTTAGAGAAACATGGGATCATTTCAAGGCTGTGGGTCACCGAGGCTGAAATGAACCTCTAGAGAAGGCTCTTCCTTTGGGTATCACCTAAACTATCAATTCTATAAGGGTAAAAGGAGAAGGAGTACATATAAATGAAACTAAACCTATGGTGATACACCGAATTGATAAGAAATCATGAAATTAAAACAAAGATGAACATACACTAGAGAAGCTAATGGTCAATATTTCATTTACTCAACATAACCCCTTTAGACTTATGCATAATTCTTAAAAGGCTTGATCTACATACATATCTTAAGAAGGAAAGATGAATTTCACAGCTTTAAGGTATGAATATAGATTTAGAAGTACACAGTTGAGAACTTGCATAATCTAAAATATAGAAATGAGAGTAATACAAACATTAATAGTGGCTTCCAAGGTAAACTTTATGTTGTATTTCAGATTCCAGTTGAGTTACAAAGCATACATCAGCTGAGAAATGATTGTTAAAAATCACTGACTCCCGAGAATGCATAATCCGAACTTCTTACAAAAAGGAAAAAAATGCCCTATATACCAAACTTTGGGCCCCTTAGGGCTTACAAAATAGCCGACTACAAAGATCTGCCTATAGATCTTTTGGTTAAATTAATGTTGCATCCCTACCTGTCCTTGTTGTCAATGTTAGTGAAGAAACATTCACCGGAGAAGCCCTTAGATCTTTCGCAGCTACCACATTCATTTCTAGTCTGCATGT
>VDFB02204437.1:0-21945 GCA_007258455.2 Sequoia sempervirens | reverse complement strand
GAGGAGGGAAGATGGCGAGACCTTAGGTTAGATAACAAGGGATGCCAAGATTGGCTCAACTTCCACCCCTCATCATGATTAAGGTTTGAGGGGTGATTGTTGATTTCGATGGCTTCTTTGAGCTTTCTTTTAAAGAAGTTGTCCTCTTTGAATAAGATTTGAGTATTTTCAAGACAAATGTGGTGTTTATAAGACGAGGAGTGATCTGCTAGGGCAGATTTGAGAACACGCTCGTGTCTGATGTCCGCACAATGTTCTTTGATTCTTGTGCTAAAGGAACGACATGTTTCCCCTATATACGGAACACCGCAAGAACAAACAACCTTATAGACCCCTGAATCAAGAAAGAGGTCCTTAGAGTCTTTAAGGGAAGGGAAGCGAGTTCTCAAAGTGGAGATGGGTTTGAAAGCACAACAAAGGCCTTTTTTATGGAGGATTTTTGAGATTTTTTGGGATAACCCATCAATATAAGGAAGGGAGGCCACAGGGAGTTCCGAAGAAGGGTGAGGCTTGGCTGAGGGGTGGATGCTTGCCTTGGCATGGTTGAAGGCTCTAGAAATTTTCTTGCTAGAGTACCCATTCAATTTGAAAACCTGGCGAAGATGGGTTAACTCAAGGGGTAAGTGGTCCCCATCACAAATTTGATAGGCTCGTAAGGCTAAGGTTTTGAGGACCCCACTTTTCTGACTGGGATGGTGATGAGAAGAAGATTGGAGGTAAAGATCCGTGTGGGTGGCCTTACGGAAGACACTACGGCCAATGGATCCACTAGGTTTCTTAAGAAGCAGAATGTCGAGGAAAGGAAGTTGCTTGTTAGATTCAATTTCCTTGGTGAAAGAAATGTTGGAAAATAGGCTATTGAGGTGGGCATGGAATTCCTCTAACTTATCCAAGCCATGTGGCCAACAAACATTAGTATCATCCACATAGCGTTTCCACCACATAGGCTTAAGAGGGAAAGAGTGAAAAGCTAAGTCTTCGAAATGCTCCATGAAAAGGTTGGCAATGATAGGGGAGAGGGGTGAGCCCATAGCGACACCGTCAACTTGCTCATAAATGACTCCTTGAAAGGAGAAAAAAGTAGACCTTAAGCAAAGTTCAACCAAGGCGGCGAATTCTTCATTGGTCTTATGCCTAACAATAGCAATCGCATCAGGGATGGGGACCTTGGTGAAAGGAGAGACCACATCGAAGCTCACGAGGAGGTCATTGCTTTCTAACTTTTGATCTTTGATGAAATGGACAAAATGGTTAGAGTTTTTTTATGAAGGACGAAGAGTTCCCCACAAGAGGAGCGAGAAGCTTGGAAAGGAAGGAAGCCAGATTATAAGTTGGTGACCCTATGGTGTCGACAATGGGTCTTAGAGGAATACCAACTTTGTGGATTTTGGGCAACCCATAAATGCGAGGGGTTATTTCTTTATGGGGAAGGAGACGCTTTTTGGTTGACTCGTCAAAAGAGGAGGATGAAACAGCCGATTTGACAGATTTGAGAATTTTGGCACAAGGGTTGCGAGGCAAGATTTTATAGCTATTTGAATCGGAAAGAAGAGAGAGCATTTTTGAAATGTAGTCTTCCTTGTTCATGACGACCGTGGCATTTCCTTTGTCAGCTTTGGAGATGATCAGATCTTTGTTACTTAATAAATTATTGAAGGCGAGCAACTCAGCTTTGGGAATGTTACACTTAGGGGGTTTGGCATGCCAAAGGGTCACGGCACAATCCTGTCTAACTTCCTCAGCAATGTCCACCGGAAGAAAACGGATAGCATTCTCGATTTCAATGAGAAAATCCACATGGGGAATAGCCCGAGGTGAAACCACGAAACCCATTCCTCTCATTAAAACCTTGGTGGCGAGGGGGTCTAAGGAGGTATTGGACAAGTTGACCACAAGTTGACACTCCCAGTCATGGATAGCCTGAGCAACGGGGGAGTTACGTAAGCCATGCACGGGAAACGAAGGCTGACAAGACAAGAGAGGGTCCAACACAGAAGAAGAATGAAGCGACATATTAGGGATAAGAAGCGGAGAAGAGTCCCCCACGGAAGACACGTCGGAAGGCAAGGACGTGGGAAGGAGGGAAGAGAAGGTCGGAGGGCGAGAAGAAAGGAGGCTGTCAACATCTCGGTGGGCTCGAGGCTGGTCAAAAATCGAAAGAGAAAGGTTAATGTGATCCAAAAAAGATTGATCAACAAAATTCGAAGAAAGAGAATCGGTGCAATTAATGTGAGAGTCAGAAGAGGAGGAACACGGGCGGCGAAAACGTTGAAGAGGAAAAGACGTTGACAGAAGACCGTTGCTGGAAGGTGACACCGGGAAGCGTTATTCGATGGCGCTGTAAGTTTGTTCCAGAAGATCGGGTTCATCCACTGTTTCACAACATTGAGTCTTAAATTTTATTTTTTCTGGGAGTGGGCAGAAGACTACGGAGATCCTTTTTATTTTATTTTTGTGTGTGAGTATGCAGAAGGCTACGGAGATCTTGTGGCTTCAGGACAGATCCGGAATTGGACTTTTATACTGCTTTTTTTTTTTTGTCAGAAGATCAGTTTGTTGGATAATTCTGTACCCAGTTGGTGGCCCTGTAAGGACTGGTTTGTTGCCAATATTGGCTTTAAAATTTTTTGGTTCTGCAATGCAGTAAAATAATGGATATTAGGATTTTTTAATTGAAAGATTTTGTATCATTTATAAGTTTGTTTTTGTTATTCTATATTAGAACACAAGTCAAGTCTATGTTGAAATTTATTGGGGTATGATTCTAATTTCATCTTTAAATCATATCTTTTGGAATATAAATCTTGATGGATGGCATAATCAAAGATCATACTATTACTCCCACCAATTCTGCTCAACCAAATGAACTACAATCTTTTGATAGTATTAAAAACTAAACTATAATCGTACATTGATATTGGTGGAGTTATGAGCTGTCTTGAGCACTTACACTTTTTGTGTATGTATAATATTTCATTAGTGTGAATGACTCAAAAAAATATCAAATTATTTTAAGAAAAAAGTCTCAAGTTATATTTCCTTGTTAATCAAACAAATATTATTGTAGTGAGAATTGCTTATTTACTTATTGTTTTTAATCTTACTAGATTAATAAGAATCTTTTATGTTTTATTAATTATCTTCTTCTTGATGTTAACAAAAAAAAAATGCTTACTGAAAAATTATTAAAATGTCATATAAAATAATAAAAGTACTATTTATCTTGTATGTTATTGGTTAAATAATGTATGTTGTTATTGTACAATCGAAAAAGTTGAAAGATTTGCACCGACTAATACAAAGCACCTTGAATATAGAAAATTGTATGATTGTTGTAGGCCATTGATGATATAGAGATATAATCACAGATTTTTCTGGACTTAATTTTTTAGTTGATAGTTTTTTTCATAGCTATGAATATTGGTATTAACTAAATGCCTAGATTAACATATACAACCAAGACACAATAATAAATTTGACAGTAGTTCTTTTTATGGAATATATAAGTAAAGAGTTTTAAATGTGAAGATAGAGAGGACATATGCTTTTAGTTGTGAATTTCAATCAGAGTGCCTAATTTATTTTTGTTCAGATTGTACAAATTTCTTTCTCCATGCAATTGAATTTTTTGTAATAGACCCCTCGATAATGATATCTCTCTGCGTATTTTATATTTATTAATATTTAATATATGTGTGCTAGTTATTATCATAAATCAAATTAAATATCAAAATTTTGAAAATATATATTAAAAAATGTTAAAGCGATTAATTAATTTTCCATGTGATAAATTACTAGTGGTGAATTTTCCTTGAAATAAATTTGTGAATTTTCCTGCAGTGAATTGAACTGCTGATGGTGAATTTACCTGATGAATATATATTTCAATTTCAAAGAGTCCTCCAATTTGATCAAATTATCTTTATAATCATATATATATCTTTTTTTCTCTTGAATGATATATGTATGTGAACATGTATTCATGCAAGTTTTTATTGATTACACCTCTGTGCGATCTGAAACCGCGACTTCCTGTGCAACACCGTTACCGCTTCTTTCGATTTTCTAAGTTAACATAATGAACGAACATTTCGCAAGTTGTGTCGTGGATCGCACTCAAAGGAAATCAATTCTGAACTAAACTTCTTTGTCAGTAATTTCAACTCTCCGTGTCTGACGGATTGGTAGAAGAGGGGACGGAGGGGTTCCACCATTATTATCCTTCCATATTCTACGCGGGAGAACATCTGAACTTACCACCAACAAATGCTCGAATTGGGACTCAAGCGTTTTAGATATTATTGGCCTCTGGTATAGGACTTTGTAGTTCTGTGACACTGCAGGTAAGTCAAGTCTCTTGTGCTGATTAAGATGGGAATTCGACCAGACAAATGACTTGATGTCAATCCGAGTGGAAGAGACGCGTCCAACAAAGAGTTAGACTTGGTGAAGATAGAATTGTAAATGACCGGATAAAACTATGAAAATTGAAATTATTAATATCGAATTTAAGAGTGGAATTCAGTGTAATTTTACATTTATTTATTTATTTAAATGTATTTTACAAAAGTTTAAGTAATTAAAGTTAATATTAAAATTGAAAATTAAGTGTGAAAGGAATTTGTAATATGTGTTTTTTTTTAACATTTTATTTGATTTTATTATTTGTGGTTTTTTTATTGTTTTATAGTTTTTCATGTTTATAATCAATTTGAGAAATTCTGGTTAGAGTCTTATATTATATTTCTAGAGCTTGTATTTTGTAATATTTATTTTGAATTATTTTATTTTTAGTCTTTTGTGTGTTTCGTGGTCTTTACTTGCTAATGTAGTTGTTTAATTTTTCCAAAAATGATTCATGTGAGTTCTATTGTCGATCTTTTGGTTTTTGTGTGAAGTCTTCATAATTGTTGTTCTACCAAGCTTCAAGTTTACAATCATGGTGGCTTGGTTTGAAAATGCCCAAGTTTTTGTTTTTTCCTTATGTGTTGTTATTCTATTTGAGTGTTGACTTGAAGCTAGTTAGAAGACTTTGTTGTCTCCCCATGTGCTTTTGTTCTATGTGAATGTAGACTTATAAAATTTGTAATGCCCTACAATCAAGTGTACTTTAGTTGTTTATGTTGTGACTAGCTACCTGAATTCTTATTGATACACCATCACTATAATGTTGCATATGTATTTACCTTTCCTAGGAATGAGTCCCAATCATCAATGCATTTAGTATATAACATGGTCATATTATTTTTAAGATAGGATAAATAGTAGTCATTGATTAGCTCTAATATAACACACAAGGAGCTACATGAATAAAAATATATCATTGGGGTTGCATAAGAAATTGAGAAAAGGAAGGAGAATGGAACTCGAGTGGTAACATTTTTCCCATAACCATTGATCTTGACTGATCAATGCAGCTCATTAGATCATGCAATAGTTTTAGGTTTTAGTGGCATAGCTAAAAATGTTACCCAACTATCAATTATGGTATAATCCCATTTTCATTAGTCAAAATAATGTACATGTGTACAAATACGGTGCTTATGTCACAAACAACTAGTTACAATTAATTGGGTTATCTTATAAATTAAGCTGTGTGGACTTGCACTAGTTATTGACCATATATTCAAAAGGAATGGTTCATTATTTTTTCAAGTTTGCATGTGCAATTTTTATTTGATCATTTTGAAATAGTGAAATTAATTTGTGTACATCTTTTCTCATAAAATTGCATCCCTAGCCATTAATATTAACCTAATCAACTCAAGTCCTCTTATTTATAATTTTTTTATAGACATAATGGTAGAGATATAATTGAGATAGCTACTTTTAATAGGTACAGGGCCTACCATGTCTTTACCTCATTGGTTGGAAGGTGAATGTGTGGGTGCTAATGTGATTCCATGCTATATGCATTGATGGGGATTAGTATGTGGTCATAGATAATAAGTGTGATGGGGTAATTGGGACACTTATTTTAATTTTTGTGTGCTTGCAAGTTATATTTAAAAGTATGAGGTTTACATAGGCTATGTGATAATATGTGCGCCACAATGTCAAAATAATAAAAATAGGTGGCTAACTCAAATGGGTTTAAAAGTTGAGGATCTAGTATATTGTAACCATATGTAGTAAGGTGATAGGAACAAAATCTAAACCCAAGGGCATTCAAAAAAGGTCTAAGTTAGCTCAATCTAAATTTGAATTGCAAGAAATTCAAGACAATAAGAGTATGAGGGATAAGAAATGGTATCTCGAAGTGACAAAATTACATCCACAACAATAACATTAATATCCCTTATTCCATTTTAAATCCTTGGTCTTTTTTGTCACTTATCATCCCTTCAAATTTAAGATTTGATTGTCAAAACAATCCTTGATCATCAAACATTGTAATTACAATTCAAACAATAATTATATATCACCAATAATTACAATACTACCTATAACCTTTTTACGTCCAAGAAAAATGACAACTCATGTATGTCCAAGAAGAAGTGATTTCCCTCTATCTCTATGTGAATATTTTCATTAATTAACAAAGATTCTCAAAATATTTTTCTCTAAATGTAAGCATGTGGGTATTGAACAACCAATAAACATATTTGAGCATTTAAAGTTACTATCATAATGTTGGGATATGGTGTTGTACACTATTGCATAAAATTTTATATTATAATGTTGTAATTAAATAATTATTTAGTTGCGATGCACCTAGAAGGTGTGGTTAATCACACTGGGTAACTATTTGGGGACCACTTGTATGTTGTATTATAAAAATGGATTGTTATTTAATGTTTGAGAGACATGGGATAATAATTTAATATAGGGAAATATTTAATAATGTGAAAACTTAGTACCCAATATTAAATGAAAGGTCAATGGTTTTATGTTCACATGGTTTTGTGGTACATGGTTTTACCTTACCACTTTTTTGTATTTGTGTGACCTTGTATCTATAAAAGAAAGCACATGTTTAGTGGTTAAGGTTGGCTAGGTGAGTGGGCTATCATTATTGATTCTATCTGAGGACTGCATATGTTAATCATGGTATAGGATGTGTGGATTCATGCTTGGACACATGGAGGATGCATTATAGAGGCTTGATTCTTCAGAGGTATTCATTTTAACTCTTGCAATTTTTTATTGTTGAATAATAGATGGAGTATGGATGTTTTTGGAGGCTAGGTTTTTCCCTCTTGAGGGTTTTCCTAGGGTTTATCTTATGTCATCTTGTGGATTTTCTATTTGATCTATGCATTATGATTACTTGTATGCATGTTTATCTCTCATGGGGTTATGTAGGAAATAGATTAAGATTGTGGGTATTATGCATTATTTACTAACACATAAGTGTACAAATCAAGCTTGAAGATGTCACTTGTTACTTATTCTCATATACACTAGATGATGTATTGTATATGAATGGTAGCTTTATCTAAAAAAATGGCTCAATTCATAATTGTACTCAAGTAGGGAAATATTTGTTGAATTTTTTGAAATTCTAATTGATTCTATTAGTTTTTTCCCTAAAATACAAGAATTTTTTACTCTCTAGTTTGTTTTTAAGGAATTTTTTTTACAAGATGAGAATATAGAGAAACTATATAATATTGTATATGCCCACTATTTAGTATATAACACTTCACAAAGGATCCATGCAACGCTAAATTTGGAGTTCCAACTCTATAGTTTCTCTACAAAGTTAGCTCCGAAGTTCTAATTTTGGAGTTACTATTTCAAAGTTGGATCTTGAGCATTATTAGCTTTAAAGAGTCTTAAATCTAGAGTATTTATACAAAAAAATCTCTAAAGTATAATCTATAGAGTTCCTACACCAAACTACCTACTACAAGAGATAATCTCTAGAGTTAGTATATGTACATTCACATAGTACAACTTTATCACTCACAGCCTTCCATTTGCTTCCCAATTTGACCTTCCTTCACTTGATGCCTCCAGCTTTTAACGTGTTTCCCCATAGCCTTTTACCCATGTGGCCTTCATTTAATGCATCTCTTGGACTTAATTGTATAAATAATTTTGTGCCGTGTTTACACTTTGAGGTGGCTAAACACCATAAAAGTGTTTTGTGAAATTTAGACTATGCCACTCTTCATGCTTGCTTTCCTTTATCTTTGGGATTGTTGACACTTGAGCTACATCATCTATACTCCCATATTTTGCATATGTGTTGAAAAGAGGGCTTGTTGCACTTTCAAATGACTCGCACCCACTTCCTCTGCCTTTTGCCCGAATGCGATATAAAGACAGATACACTAGTAAAAAAAGACAAACTTGCCGTAGAGCCATTGAGACCATTCTGATTCTTAATAGCTACTACTCACAAACTTGAAATTTTTATTTTTTTGATCCTTAAGAATCCATTAATAGTGTGCATCTAATCTCTCTACTTCTAGATTGAAAATTTACCCATGGATTAAAGTAGCTTTGTTCATTTGTCTTAATTTTTTAAGATACCATAACATATCATGTTTAATGCTCTGATAGAGAAAACAAGTTCAAATTTTTATAAATCAGTTTAAGTGCTTTGTATAGGTAAGATGGTCAAAGAGTGCAACACTTGAAGGTTTGGCAGTGACGTGTCTCATCTAATGGTCATCTCCAACTATGGTGTTTAGTCCAAAGAAGGGTTACTAAATGTGAGAAGTGACTAGGGGATGAAAAAATACTAAATGCAATCTTAAATGTGTTAAAAGCTAGTTTATGACTACGAGAGATCCTTATTCCTTGTGTATTGAACCTTGCTTCTAACTTTAGGTGCATTTACTACTACTCGTACAACTGATATTTTGCTCACCACAGTACAAAACCAATATGTGGCGGAAATACATAAATCGACCGACCCAAGAGACATGAGTTACTAGTCTTCAAGAAACACGTTTATTCTTTGCCAGAGGTGATAGTCGT
Organism: Sequoia sempervirens; assembly: GCA_007258455.2. Classification (NCBI taxonomy): domain Eukaryota; kingdom Viridiplantae; phylum Streptophyta; class Pinopsida; order Cupressales; family Cupressaceae; genus Sequoia; species Sequoia sempervirens. Next base: position 13,014 of record VDFB02204437.1, on the reverse strand, counting down.
AGAGTATTGAAGGGATTTGTGCACTATCAAATATTTTTTGTTTGATTCACATACTTCTTGTGTTCTGATTCAAACTCCACAATTTGTTAGGTATGCCAAATAGGTAAACAGTTATATTTTTTTGTGTATTCTACTGCTCTTCCACACTTGTCACATCTTTTTTGTTTGTTTGTTTGAATAGTGTATCTGACAACTTTCTATTAGATTCCCTATGCACCTATGAGTAGGTTTAGGAAGGTTAGGTGTTTAGTCTGGTTGCATCATGATTTGATCCGTTCTTTTCGCATGCAACTTGAAAAACTCAAAATAAATAACAACAGGCATTATTTCAAACATATTCATCGATGATTTTGAGAGTGTTATTTATTGGTGCCTTTGTTCATTGATTGCATTGGATTTTTTGTTGTACTCTACAAAACTAGCATAAAATACCCAGAGGCTGCATTATAGGCTTAAACATCTACTAATTACAATGTGCAAAGCATGAAACATATTGGGTTATTTTGTAAGTTCAAATACATCTATCAGGTGAATGAACAATACAAACAATTCAAGGCATGAAGAACAAAACATCTTATGCCATTGGAATTATCACTTGCAGATCTAATATAAAGTAGTATCCATGAAAGCATGGAGATAAAGAGGTCTGCTTACCTACGTACTTTTTTCCAATCTCTTGCCACCATTTACTTTTTACTGAGATATATTGATTAGGTGCCAATCGCATCTTAGTGGGTTATGACCGGGTATGTGCAGGATCATGATGGGCCAAAAAGTGGCAATATGATGGGTATTTGTACGGTATGTGGCTGGCAACTTTTCTTTTACACAAAATTGATGAAATAAAAAGGGTGTTTAAATGACATTCTCAGCTTTCCACCAATATAAATTATGCTTTGATTTTAATTTAATAAATAATTATTATTCATTTTCTATTTGAATTACGACTAAAGTGTTGATTGATAGGCTGATTGAAAAACATCTATAGCTTTCAAATGGTATCACATTTTTTGAATCCAAAACATGCATCACATTCTATGTTTTGTATACTATAGGATTAAAATAAGAAAAATTGAATTTCATGAAGTTTTGACCAAGTTAAGGTGGTCAGACATACAAGTTTTAATATTTTTTAAAATTTGTAATAAAAAAATCATAATTAATTATTTACTTGGAAATAAATTACAAAAAAATATGCATCACATCTGGACATGAGTCCTCTACTCATTTCTAAAATATTATACAAAAATATTATCATTTTATTGTGGTTAGGGTGTTCAGATGGACACCTACTTATTTTTTCCCTAAAATTTAAGTACTATTGCATTGAAATTTTAAATTTTCACCAAATAATTTTTATTTTAAAAAAAATAAATCTAGTAGTTTAGAAAATATATTCAATTTCCTACAGATTCTATTCTTACATATTTTTGAAATAATATATATAACTTATTCAAATTTTTATGTCAAATTGCTTAACTCTAATTTTTCTGAATTTTTTGCCACTTAAGGGCCTATTTTTTCCATGATGATCCTACACATACCCGACTATGTTAGTGGTATGAATGTGATATGATCTACGCTGACTACTATATTTGTGGTATAAGTTTGATTTAATCTGTTTTGGCTGCTATTGGATCTTTCATTAACTGTTATTGAAGGAATCAAAAGGGACAACGAGGTAATTCTAATCTATTACTTGAGCACAAGTTGCAAGTATATTGATGGATGTGTAGACAAAAGAGAAAAATCAACATTGATTAAGATGGTGCGGATTGCATATCTACTTTTAGTTGTCGCATTACTTCATGGTTTTCTCGTGACATATCTATTAGGTATGCCATTTAGTTAAGATTTCTTCCAGTATCTTTTTCAAAATTAACATCACTCATTTATTCCTTTCTATAGGTTAAGTGAAGGGGAATTGAAGTCTTACCTAAAATCACTGCAAATCTTGGCTTTTCTGCATTAAGTTGTCTACAATAATCTTTGTTGATTAATTAGTCTTTTCAATTCAAATCTTTATATTGTTTGAAGTTGATGTTTTAAAATAATTGAATAACTTGATTTTCTTTCTTGATAGGAAAATGAAGGAGGAGGGATTTTCTTTTTCACGAAAAACTCACAACGTTGAAACACATTGATAAACTCTGCAGAATTTGCCAAAGAGGATTAGAAGCCTTAAATTCCAGAAATCAATAAAGTGTTTTAAATGTTTAAGATTCTTGCTTTGTGTCTCTTTTAATTTTCTGTTTTAAATCAACTCACATCTTTTTCTTTGGGCTCTTAAAAAGAACACTTCAAATTTCTTGTTACAAAAGGGGCTTAAAACGAATCTTAGAACAAATCCACTAGATTTTGTTTGAGGCTAAGAATTGAACAAATAGTGTAATTCCTGCATTTCATCTGGTACCCAGAAAAAAAAAATCATTGTTTTGAGGTTTCTAAATGAATATGTGTCTTCTAATGTTTGTAAATAGCTTCCTAAGCAAAGTAATCTTTATCTGCATATGCATATACTTTGAGTGCGCTTCAATGGCAATCTTTAGAATCAAAAAGTCTTTTTTGTGACATTAAATTGTATAAAAATACCTTCAAACTTCATTTTGGGAACTAAAATTAAACAAAGAGTTTGTCACAGAGTAAACTTCTATTGCATGTATTCTCCCTCCTTTGTTCTAAAATGAAGGTTCATCAAACTAAGCGAATATGTTTTACTCTTTATCTATCCTAGAGGGCCTACCTTGGGGAAAAAGTACTCATCCAAGTGAATGACTCAACTAGCAACACTCTAAAGCCAAGAGTATTTCCAATTGGGATATAAATGTGGGTATTGGAGTAAATGCCAGTATCACGCAGTTGGCTCCGACGAGATGGATCCCAAAGGGGACTCTCATCGTGATGGGTCACTCACAAATAGGGGAAGTCTAAATTATTAAAAACCCTTGTTTTAGAATTGTCAAAATCCTTGATCTATTTGTTGGTGCAAGAACAGTCATTCTAAAGCCGCCCCACACTTTTACGGTCTTTAGTAGAAATGAAAAGCATGCCATGGGAGTTTCATGGGTGTTGATGCTTGGCTGTCCCATATAAATGAGTATCATGGAGGGGAGCCAGTGGGGTCAACCATCTAACCATTCGCTAAAGATAATCATAGCTGGACTTGTCCAAGTGGGAATCCAACAAATATTGTCTTTCATATCCATGAGTGTTCTTGAAATCAAAAATATAGGCTTGATCTAGAACATTGGAGACAAACATTAAATAGATCTTTCAAATTCCCCTCAAAGACTTTAGGAGAAGAAAATATCCTGAATAAATTTGTATGCTCCCTTGGTTTCCTTTTGGGATTCATAACCTTAGAGTTTCTTTTCTAGGTACTTGGATTTCATCTCAATTTTCCCACTAAGGTCAATAATAGGGAAACTTGTCTTTGATTTCCCTTGATTTCGTGATAATGCATTTTCCTGGGATGAAAGAAAATTAGACATCGACATTCGCCTTGAAAAACCTAATCAAGAAGCCTAGGTAAAAATAATCCATTAAGAAAGTATCAAATCAATTGGGATCTCATATATGTGTTTGGCATCTTTGTCATGTCGCAGTGGTTTTGATGCAAATACTGATCTTTTTATTTTGAATTAATCATAGAGAAAGGCATGTTCTTCACTATGTTGGTCTCATAAAAAATTCCTTCCTAGGTTCATTTAGGATCAAATCAAACACTTCATTCATCCTAAACATTTATCATCCTCATCTCACCAAACAACTTTGGAGCTTTGGAAACATCATTCTAGACTTGGGTAAATCATCTAAATCAAAATCACCTTGTTTAGTTAGGAGTATGGGAATGCATCCTTTCTCGTAACTCTAGTTAAATTATCACCCCTTTGAACAAGTTCATCCTAATCTAACATCAAACATCTTAGGGTTTACAAGTTCATTATCCAAATCAAACAATAAAAATCAAGCCCTAAGTCTAACATTGATCCAAAGTTCCTAAAAAATGAAGACTCATATCATTCCCCCCCTTTCATCCTTCATCTCATCATTGGTCATAAGTCCCTTAGAGGTCAAAAAGGTCAAAACACAAGAGGAACATGAAATATAAGCTTGATCCATACATCATGAGTAATCCAAGTCAACTAAGCTATCAAAGCCTTACAATTCTGATTGATTTTCAAAACTCACATCTATACAAACCGTACATGGGATCATTACCTTCTACAAATGTTAATAGTAAAAAAATGTGAGTATGCCCAATCTAAATATTGGAACACCTTTTCTAATGGTAGATTTAAGTCAAAGTCAAAACTTACAAGTCTATCCACCAAACAATCAATGCATGAGTCTTCAAACAACCAACATCATCCCACCAAATCCATACATTCCAAAAGTGAATATACCAAGTACAACTTTTCCAAATATGAATCCAGAAAACTTTGGGATAAATGTGACTGCGAATCATGAAAATGTTGTTCAAAGTCCAAACAAGATGTTAACAACTCCATGTATGAATCTACCCACAAGATGCTTTCTTTGGATGGACACATAGATGATCTCCAATTAGAATAGGATCCCTTTACTCCTGATTTTATTACACAAAAAGAGCAAGACATTGATTCCTATAGTCAAATTGAATTATCAACATCAGGATCAAATGTATCCCAAATTCAGACTAAGGACATCAGGTATGAGAATATCCAACATTATCCACTCAAGGAAACAAGTCAGACATAACAGTATAATCCAAAGTTAGCAGAGCAACAAATTGAAACAAAGTTATCTACAGTGGTCATTTATCAGAGAATGCACTCTAAAAAAGAGCTCTCGAAATAGGCAAAATTAGAGCATGAAGGTACTACTTCCACAATACTAGGGGAAACTTTGTCTCAAACAAATGTCAACATAGGGAGCACAAAGAGTCCTTATGAAGAAACCAATGTGAATACTACAACTAGCCACGTCATGAATCTTCATCCACCCATCACCCCATCCACAAATTGGAACCAACTTCAAAGGAAAGATTTGAATCAAAGCACAAATAACGTTATCAAAGAAAAAGAAGCAAAGCATGAAGGACAAATCAAATACAAGTGGGTACCAAAAAGTACAAAGAAAGATCATCCCTATCAAACTCCATCAATCAAAGAAACTATGGGGTAAAATAAAAAGGGAAAATTAGCCATCAAAGATGTCCACAAAAGAAAAAGTAGGCCTTTCAAATGACGTACAAAGTGTATCAAGCAGTTGGTCCTAATTCCACACACACTTTTGTATCCACCCATCGTTGCTCATCTTCCCAAGTTTGGAGAGTCAAAGGTTCAAAACTTTTGTATTCCACATGCGCACTCCATCAACGCCTCCACCCATGATATCGAATTCTCACATTGACCATGTATTGGCAATGACCCTTCATCATAAAGATTCAAAAGGCACTTTATTGTGATGTACGCACAGAGACAAAGTTAAATCTAGTATCGAAAAAGAAAATCAGGAATCCCAAAAGCTACATTCAAGTGCACGTATCTTAGAAAGGAAACTTCTTCAAGTAGGCTATCAATGACACATCATGACAGAAGTATCTACATCAGCAACACCTTGTGATCTAGCATGAGCTTAAAATCTTTAGAAAATAAAAAATAATAAAAATGAAAATCCAAAATAATAGAAAAAGATTGAAAACATTAAAGAAAAATTGGTTCCTCTTAGTGAAACCACTTCAATGGTGCTTTGGGTAGGTACCACGATGGAAACCTTAGCACATGTCATGTAGAATCAGCATCTATTGTGCAGCACCACCAGCTTAGGTGAAAGCATCTCATCCTATCCATAATAAAAATCTAGTATTTCATCCCATCCATAATAAAATACAGCATTCCATCCCATCCATACAAGCTAACATTCCATCCATCTTATCCATACTGAATCATTCATCCATGAACCATTTATTCAATCCATCTTCATCCATCAACATCCATCATCCAAGTTATCTTGATCTTGATGAAAGTTTGGGGCACACTTTATGCTTGCTTATGGTAAACATCTTGAAATGGGTCATTTTCATTGATCCCATCCTATGCAGGATTATCTGAGCCATGAAGCATTATCCAAATGAGCATTCTTTATCCGAACACTTATCTTATCGCAAGATAATGTTTTGAATCTTTGCATGCTTCTTCATATATCCATCCAACCATCCATACATATCTATCTAGTGTGTACCTTTGGCTTAACTCCTTCATGTTTGTTTGCAATTTTGGCTTGTACTGACTTTAGCCAAGTTAGGGTCTTAATTATTTGATTTGTACCTTAGAAGGTCTTGCATTTGAGTGTGAAGAGTTAGTCATTAGGACTAAAATATTCATTAGGTCATCATTAGTATTAAATTTCACTTTATTAAACTTTAGACAACATATGTTAAGTTATAAAGCATTTAGTATGTGTTAAAGCCACATCTTCATTGTTTGGAGATGCTAAAGGTCAGCTGAGGGGTTGTTAGCTCAGACTCAAGGAGTTAGTGATCCTAAAATGCAGGAGGATGGAAGGAGTTGCAAGAATATTGCAAAAGTGCATGGCAACATTGTTAGGTTGCATGCAATTCAATTAGTTTGGATTCCCCTGAAATTAGGGATATGGAGTCGAGTAACTCCCCTTTAATCATGGAAAAGGCATCAAAATGGAGGTATTGGCTTGTAAGCAGTAGAGAGAGTCATTGTAATAAAAAAATTTGGTGTGGAATAGAAAACAGCGAGTAGATTTCTGCAATTTCTGTATTTGTTTGTAAACCACGTGAGTTTTGTGGAAGCAATGGTATCAAAGAGTGTGTATATATTGTTTAGTCATTTTATTTGTGTTCTAAGCATATATTAGAGTATTTTCCATCTAGTAATCAAATCTGGTGTGAAAAATAAAGGACAGTTTGGCAGAAGTTCTGATTTTCTGTGTTTTGTGTATTACCCATGTGTTTTCAAAACAGAGATATAGAAAGCATTGTATATATTGGTTTCACACTGTGTTAGTATACATTGGATAGTATAGAGTAATATTCATCTGTTACATAGTTTTTTTAGTGTAGATTTTTCTGTTTCCAACTCATAGATTAGGTGTTAAGTGTAAATAAAGCAGAATTTAGGCATTTGCTGTCTCTTCTGAACAGTCTGTTTGTTCATGGCTTCCCCATAAAATCCAACCACGGGACCACCTTGAGATTGGATTGAAATGTTAGGGAAGCCAACCTTTTGTAAATATTTAGGATTAGGAATGCTAGAAATCCAAGCAAATATGTGTTATTCCAAACCCTAGGCGAGCTAATGTAACCTGGTTAGGAGTTTGGAAGAGGAAAAGTAAAGAGAACAGGTAGGGGAAGGTACATTTGTATGGAAGAAGTACACTTCTAGGTGGAATATGATTAGACAGAAGGACACCAGAGAGATGAAGGCTTGATCAATTCTCTTGAGTGAGAAATAGGCAAGTGATCAGCAAAACCCTAGAAGATAGGGCAATTAGGCCTCCTCTCCAAGATCATAGGAAGCCACTGTACGGAGTAGAAGAAGGCCAAAAATCTAGTGCAAGATTTAAAAATCCCAAAAGGGTGTCAAAAAAGGTGTTTTTTTTGCTAGGTTGTGTGGAGATTTTGGGCAGAAAAAGTAGAATAGTGACTGTTAAGGGCTAGTAGAAACTAGGCCTTTTCCAAGCAAGATTTGGAGATCGGGTAAAGTGAATGTTAAAGAACTTAAAAGATGCATTCCAATGGTGGTGAAATGCATGAAAAAAGAGCATCTACCTCCCCTGCAAGTAGCTCAATTATGGTGTTGAAGTTAGCATCTAGACTCTTCTAGGTGTTGAAAGGAGATTAGCAATTTCAAAAGGTGTTGAATCTTCAAAGGTAAAGCACAAGATTGAAAGCTCTTTGAGAAGAGTTGGAGCAAGACTAGAGTAGTATTTTAAGCTCAAAAAAGAATCCTTGGTAGCAGGTTCTAGGCAGGAGATAGTGGAAAGTCTCCTAGAAGGAATTGCAAGCAACCTTTGGAGTTTATCACTCACCATATTGGTATCAAAGCTGAGGTTGATTCAAGGCTTGTGATTAATGAGACAAGCCACTGAGTTAGTTGGACAGAACACACCAGATGAAGAAACCATGGTGACAAATGCAAAGTTAGCTGGTATGCTGTAGAAGAGCAAGAGGAAGATAACCGGTTGCTCGTGAGAAAGCGATATCCTGAATGAGAAAACTCGATTTAGTCCATGAGACAAAAAATAATGTGAAAGACAAGATAAAGCAAAAGGAAGAGTAGGAAGCCAAGGAAAAAGAAGAGGATTTGGAGGAGGAAGCTCCAAAGCCTAACCTTGTTCTTACTGAAGAACCATTCTTAAAGGCATTGCAAGCCTTTGAGTGGTAAAGGCTTGGAGGGTGTGCCACTTTTTAGTGGACAAATGGACCCTGATTTAGTTGTAGACTGGATTGAGAGCATTGAGAATCACTTTGAGTGTGATGGCATAATAGAGGCCCAAAAGGTAAAGGTGGCCAAGTCAAGGTTGAGAGGAGTAGCTCTCACATGGTGGAAGTTTGTGCAATCTGAAAGAGAAAAAGAAGGAAAAGGTCCTATAGTTTCATGGAGAGGAATGGTGACTAAGATAAGGCAAACTTATCTCCCTGATGATTATGAAGTCCAGTTACACATGAGAAGACACAATCTGAGGCAAAAGGATATGGATGTCCAAACATATACAGAGGAGTTTCAAAAATTGTGCCTTAGGATCAAGTGGTTGAATATGAGAGCACAAGCTAGCATGTACCTGAAATGGATTCAAATGGTTCATTCATGAATACATGAGTTTGTAAACTTCAAATCGGTCACGTATGTTATCAAAATGGTTTGAAAATAGAAGAGAAAGGAAAAAAGAAGCAGGAAAAAAACCCCAAAGGTAGAGGTAAAGGGAAAGACAACAGAGGACAAAGAGGAAGCTATAGTGGAAGAAGCTCAGAATCAAGAGCCCAAGGAGAAGTCAGATTTTCTGATCAGCAAGAAGGAAGCTCCAGTAGAGGTGGTAGAGGAAGAGGTTTCAGCCCCAGAGGAAGAAGTGGTGGACAAGGAAGAGGTAGTTACTTCACCAACATGAAATACTATCATTGCAACCAGTTGGGACACTAATTTATAGATGTCCTGAGAAAGGTAGCACTTCTCATGGAGGAGATAGGAGAACCAATCTGATTCAAGATGAAATAGCTGCAGAAAATAAACAATCAGAAGTACCATTGAACTCAGAGGAAGGTGAGAATCTCATGATGAGAAGGACTTTGATCAAAGAACCAGTCAAAGAAGAGCCAAGCCAAAGAAGGTCCTTGTTTAGGATAAAATGCAAGATGATGGGGAAGGTGTGTAAGGTCATAATAGACTCAGGTTCAACTAACAATATTGTGTCAGAGGAGGCAGTCAACAAACTAAAATTGACAAGGATACCTCACAAAAATCCTTACAAGGTTACATGGCTCAATAAGGGTCAGCATGTCTTGGTGAATGAACAAGCATGGGTGGAGTTCTCAATTGGCAAGTACAAAGACAAGGTATTGTGTGATGTATTACCTATGGATGCATGCCACTTGCTCCTAGGTAGGCCTTGGAAATTTGACCATCAAGCTGTGCATGATGGAGCTAAGAATTCATATACCTTCAAGAAGGACAATGTAACCTACAAAATTCAATCTTTGTTAGAAGATACTGAGGTGCAAAGAGCAGGTTCTAAGCTGCTCATAGCTGGTGGAAAAGAGTTCTTAAGAGCCTTGGAAGAAGGAGAAGGAGTTGGCTATACAGTAATGATCAAGCCAAGAGAGGTAAGCAAAGAGAAAGTACCTGAAAAGCAAGAGTTACCCAAGGAGATACAAGACTTGTTGCAGACCTATGAAGGTATAGTAAGTAGTGTTCAACCAGCAACCTTACCTCCTAAAAGAGCCATAAGTCATAGGATAGACTTGATACCAGGAGCTACCCTTCCAAACAAAGCAGCTTATAAGATGACACCTCAACAAAATGAGGAAATAGCCAGGCGCATTCAAGAACTTGACCGTCCATTAGGAAAAGCATTAGTCCCTTTGGTGTAGTTCCCAATCGCCCATAATCAAGAAAGGAGGAGAATGGGAGGGCTTTGCACTCAATTCCTCCTAGGCAATAAAACAAGATAACCATCGTGCATAGGTTTCCCATCCCTAGATTGAAGATCTCACGGATTGTCTAGGTGGTTTTCAGTACTATACCAACATAGATTTAAAGAGCGGCTAATAATAACCGTGATACATGAGGGTGGGATGAGCGGGAAATAGCCTTCAAACAATGACGAGGGTCTCATGAATGGCTAGCTATACCATTTGGTTTGTTCTAATACTCCACATCTTCATGAGACTCATGAATGATATTATCAAAGACTATCAAAGTTTGTAGTAGTGTATCTTGGATGATATAAATACCTAATCTATAGAAGAATAAGAGAAGAGCAACTCAAACATATTGAGTTGATTTTCGGTTTTGTGAGGAGAAGTCAAGATCAATCTAGAAAAGTGTGAGTTCGTCAAAACAGAGCTGTTGTACCTTGGATTTGTGCTATCACATGGTAACTTGAAGATGGATAGCAGCAAGGTGGAAGAAATCCTCAATTGGCCTACTCCAAAGATAGCAACATAGGTAAGAAGCTTCCATGGTCTTGCTCAATACTATAGAAAGTTTATAAGACAGTTTAGTACTATTTGTGCTCCTATGTTGGATACCATTAAAGGAGGAATGAAGACTAAGTTTGTATGGAATGAGCAAGCTAACAAGAGTTTTGAGTTGCTGAAGGAAAATATAGCTACCCAACCTGTTTTGGTGTTACCAAGCTTTGAGAAGCTATTCACCATTGAATGTGATGCAAGTAATGTAGCAATTGGAACTGTTCTCAGCCAAGAGGGCAGACCGGTGGCTTTTCATTCAGAGAAGCTAAGTGAAGCCAAGAAGAAGTACCTTCCATGACCCTGAGATGCATGTACTGGTCCAAGCACTAAGGGAAGGCTGCTTTTGAGGCACCACTTGCTCCCCAAAGAATCTACCTGTGGTACTCAAGACAATCAAGCACTTTTGAATCTTGCAAGAGAAGTTGAGTCACAGGCACATGAAATGGGTGGAGTATTTGCAAGCTTACACCTTCAATATCAAGCACAAGAAAGGAGCTCTCAACAAAGTGGCTGATGCATTGAGCAGGAGAGTACTCACCATTCAAGAAATTTAGTTGAAAAGCATGGGAATAGATCACTTCAAAGATCTATATGCAGATGATGAAGACTTTATAGAAATTTATAAGGTATGTCTTGAGTATAAGAATCATTTCCATAGCAAATATGCCGAATATACCTTGCAGAGTGATCTTTTATTTAAAGGGAATCAGCTTTGTGTTCCTAGAGGTTCTATTAGGGAAAATTTAATACAAGAGAAACATAATGGTGCATTGAGTGGTCATTTTGGGATCACTAAAACTCAAGAATTGGTTCAAAGGTTTTATTTTTGGCCTAAGATGAACCTAGATGTCAGGAAATATGTAGAGAGTTGTGTGGTGTGTCAAAAGGCCAAAGGCACTTCCTCAAATGCAGGCCTATACCAGCCACTGCCTATCCCTTCTAGGCCATGGGAGTGCTTGAGCATGGACTTTGTAGTTGGTTTACCCAAGACAAAGCAAGGTATGGACAGTGTTTATGTGGTTGTAGACAGATTCAGCAAGATGGCTCACTTTGTACCCTGCAAAACAACCAATGATGCTAGTCAAATAGCCTTTCTTTTCTTCAAGGAGATAGTAAGGATTCATGGCTTACCAAATAGCATTGTATCAGACAGAGACACCAAGTTTATGAGTCACTTTTGGAAGACTCTTTGGCAAAGAATGGGCACCAATTTGTCCTTTGGATCTGCATACCATCCCCAAACTGATGGTCAGACCGAAGTTGTGAATAGGACACTTGGAAACCTTCTAAGATGCTTGACCAAGGAGTATGGTCAACAATGGGATCAGATTATAGGGCAAGCTGAATATGCCTATAATGATACAGTAAATAGATCTACAGGGAAGAGTCCCTTTGAAATTGTCTATGGACTGCACCCTAGAGGTGTTTATGAGCTGAGAGAGTTGAAGGATGGAGTCAAGGGAAGTGGATATGCAGATGATTTTGCTTGTGCAATGCAGGAAATTCATGAGACAGTCAGAAAAACCTTGGCAGAGAATACCATGAAACATAAAACCAAAGTGGATGAGCATAGGAAAGAGGTTCAGTTTAATGTTGGTGACCTAGTGATGGTGCATTTGAACAAGGCTAGATTGCAGAAGGGAGTTCCTCACAAGCTGCAAATGAAGAGGATAGGTCCCTGCCCTATCTTGGAGAAGTATGGCAACAATGCTTTCAAGGTGCAATTGCCAGATGACAGTGGACTGTCCCCTGTTTTCAATGTTGCAGACCTTGTACATTACAAAGGACCACCAATCAACATGGATCAGACCTTCCATGAAGTCACCCAAGATGTTGAAGAACTCAAACTGCCCCCTGCTATAGTCAAACAAGCTGATCAAATCTTGGATACCAGGGTCTACAAGAAGACTAGGACCAAAGAATATAAAGAACACCTGATCAAGAGGCATGGACAACCTGATTCAGATGCAGTATGGATCAAGGAGGCAGAGTTCAAGAAGTTGGGAATTGACCCTAACCTACTCAATCCAAGGGTGGATTGAAGTTTTCTGTTTTGGGGAGGATGGTGCAGGGGCACCTTGGCTTAACTCCTTCATGTTTGTTTGCAATTTTGGCTTGTACTGACTCTAGCCAAGTCAGGGTCTTGTTATTTGATTTGGACCTTAGAAGGTCTTGCATTTGTGTGTGAAGAGTTAGTCATTAGGACTAAAATCTTCATTAGGTCATCATTAGTATTAAATTTTGCTTTATTAAACTTTGGACAACATATGTTAAGTTATAAAGCATTTAGCATGTGTTAAAGCCACATC
>VDFB02204436.1:0-15605 GCA_007258455.2 Sequoia sempervirens | reverse complement strand
TCTTAAGGGATACATAAATATGCACCTACCAAACTTCTTCATATTCCGACATTCACAAACACACATGTTATTCCTACTAGAACAACATCATTTAGTTCCTAAGGCAAAATAGATAGTACTTTTTTATTATTTTGATTGTTGGTTAGAGCCTCCTACTCCACCACTGCTTTCTTCCCTATTATGTCAGACAAGCCACTTGATATCAATAACATTTCTCAAGAGGAGCAAGTTCAAAATGAAAATAAATTGTCTCGCCAATCCATACCATCCCTATCTTCTCCAAAAGATATCCATTCGGTTCATAATTCCCCACCACCATAAGGAACAATACCAAGCAACGAGGTTTTTGCCTAGTCAATTGTCAAGCACGAATAAGCGATTGATGGTGTTGTGGTTTTGAATTTCTTATCACCACAAGGAACAACACCAAGCAACAATATTTATCCCTAACCAGTTGTCAAACATGAAGAAGTGGTTGCAAATGGTTCTATTCCTTGACACTCTAAACAAGTTTCATGCTGCTATTGGTACAAAATTCATGTAAGTTATATTTTTTTCTTCAAATTTCAAGTACTTTTGGCACCTAGATAAAACTAGTATATGGAGAATTAATTGTAAGTAGGTAGTGTTCCATTAGGTTGGATGTTATGTGATACTGATATAGATTATGCTTAGAGTAGGGGGTTAGAAAAAGGTTTGTTTTTTATTTGGGTTTTTTTTCAATCCAAACATTAGAAAATTCTTTTTTAAACAAGCATTGCATAAGAGTATATTTTTCCTTGTTTCTATGTTTTTGTTTAATTTAATGAGTTTTTTTAAATAAAGCGACCAGAATTATATATCATAATTGCATAAGATAATAGTTATAAGCCGAAGCAGAGAAACAAAGTAATTAATACTTTCTCTATAGGTTGAATTAGGAAAATTAGATGAGGGAAGAAGATTAATTTATGCATGTTCAAATTCTTTTCTTCTAGTTCTTATTTTACGTAAGGTTTTTATTGCATTGCTCTGTTCTTCTCATCTATAACCCTTGTAAAATAAGATACTTTGCAGTGGACAATCTTCATATGCCACAATAATTATAAAAATCTATAACTAGTATATATATAAAATATGCATTAATATATATAAAAATCTGCATTAATATATATAAAAAATCTGTATTAATATATAAAAAATCTGCAGTAATATATATAAAAAGTCTGCATTAATATATAGGAAAATTTCTATTAATATATATAAAAACCTGCATTAATATATATAAAAACTGCATTAATATCATGGACTTTAATGCAAAAGGCTGATCAGATAGATTTTTGGCATAATACATGCTCTGAAATTAATTAATCATTTAGAAAAACAAACTATAACTCTGCAGCAATAAAAAGTCTCACTACTAACAGCAATAAAAAGTCTCACTACTAAAAGTATCAGAACCCTATAATACAAATCTGAAAATGTAACCTATGAAACGCATGTATTTTCAATTCTATGAAGTTACATTAGAAGCATTTCCCTAAAAACATATACTCTAATATTAAAGTTGCTTGCTTTGAGATGCTTGTGTGATAATAACATATATTCTAACTTTTAACAACTCATTTGCTTTTAAACCAGTAGAATTGATGAACATGAAGTAAGAAATATGAGTGGAAATTCTGCTAAAATATTTAGAAAAGTTTATCAAAACCCAATAAAAAACACTAAAACGACTTTTGCTTATTAGAAAGCTAATTCTCAAACCCATAATGGTTCTGAGGTAGCCACTGCTACAATAGTTACTACAAGGAATAGTAATAATAATTTGTAATGCCTCAAGTGTCAAATTGTTTTAAAATGTAATTGATGGCTATGTGCTGGAAAAAAAACTTTGATGAATATGTTTTGAATATTCTTGAGCAAAAAAACCAGAAGCAGCAAAACCCAAGAGGGGAGGTGGCAAGAAGGGAGCTATTAGAATAGAATGCTCCTAACTGACGAGGGAAGAGCATTTCCACGGTGTTTGTGGTCCCTTAACAACAACAGTTACAATAATGACTAAAAAAGCCATTCCAATATTAACGGAAACTATGGGTAAAAAAAAGCTAATGAACTTCTAGACAGGCACAATGTAATTGGAGAGATTACATTATTGAGGTCAGTTTGAATCCCTCAATCTATTTTTGTATGTTGTATTTTATGATAGGATTTACAGGTGTTCATTTAAAGAAATCAAGTTTTTATAATCTATAATCATGAATCAATTTTTGTTTCTAATTTTGCTTGTGTTTGTGTTTTTATCATCAATATTTTGGATCACACTTCATAATCCATCATAAGAATAAAAGAGATCAAAAGTAAGAGAAATCTATACTTTATTTGGTTGTGAATGTCCCTTTGGGGCCGCCCAACTTCCACTAGGTCTCTCAATTCAATTTCTCATTCTACTGCTCCAACTCACTATAATACCCTATAAAATACTGAGAAAGTAACTATAATTTAAAAAAAAAACTAAATTCTTTTTATCTACCATTGTAATAATTATTGAAAATAGATGATTATGATAGATCAAAGTAACTATTGGACCATACTACTATACCAATTGTCAAACATGCTCTCAATAATGTAATCTCTGCAATTACAAATTATTACACTTTGAGGCATTACAAATTATTATTACTATTCCTTGTAGTAACTGTTGTAGCAGTGGCTACCTCAGAACCATTATGGGTTTGAGAATCAACTTTCTAATAAGCAAAAGTTGTTTTAGTGTTTTTTATTGGGTTTTGATAAACTTTTCTAAATATTTTAGCAGCATTTCCACTCATATTTCTCACTTCATGTTCATCAATTCTACTGGTTTAAAAGCAAATGAGTTGTTAAAAGTTAGAATATATGTTATTATCACACAAGCATCTCAAATCAAGCAACTTTAATATTAGAGTATATGTTTTTAGGGAAATGCTTCTAATGTAACTTCATAGAATTGAAAATACATGCGTTTCATAAGTTTGTTTTTCTAAATGATTAATTAATTTCAGAGCATGTATTATGCCAAAAATCTATCTGATCAGCCTTTTGCATTAAAACCCATGATATTAATGCAGATTTTATATATATTAATGCAGGTTTTTATATATATTAATACAGATATTCCTATATATTAATGTAGAGTTTTTATATATATTACTGTAGATTTTTATTTTTATATATATTAATGCAGATTTTTATATATATTAATGCATATTTTATATATATATATATTAGTTATAGATTTTTATAATTATTGTGGTATATGAGGATTGTCCACTGCAAAGTATCTTATTTTACAAGGGTTGTAGATGAGAAGAACAGAGCAATGCAATAAAAACCTTACGTAAAATAAGAACTAGAAGAAAAGAATTTGAACATGCATAAATTAATCTTCTTCCCTCATCTAATTTTAGAAAGTATTAATTACTTTGTTTTTTTGCTTTGGCTTATAACTGTTATCTTATAAAATTCTGATATGTAATTCTGGTTGCTTTATTAAAAGGTTTCGGTTTTCATGTTCAGATATTATAATATTCTTTACTCTTTTATTAGTAAGCTTTATGATGATGTTTAAATTACATGTAAAAAAAGTTATGATTGAATGTGAAACTTTGTTGCAACATGCCAGAAAATTATACTAGTAACATTCTTTAACATTTAGGCAATGCTACAATCATATCAGAGTTATTTTAATGTGTTTCATTCCATCAAATTGTTAATAGGAGAATCACAAATCCACCTCTTGGGTACAAAAATTATCAATTAGGTGCTCTAATAGATATCGAGACAAGAGAAACTCATTATTCTATGGTTACACCTTTTTTATTTAAATTTTTGTTCAAATTTTCTTGATGAAACTAAAAAAATGTGCAATAGTGGAAGTCATAATGGATGAAATTTCATTAAACTTGTTGGAGGTTTAAATTACACAATAAAATTATGATTGAGGGTGAAACTATACTATAATGTGCCAACAAATTACACTAGTAGTGCATTCTTTAACATTTAGGCAATGCTACAACCATATCAAAGTTATTTTAATGCATTTCATTCTATGAAATTGCTAAAAGGAAAATCACAAATCCACCTTCTGGTATACAAAAATTATCAATTAGGTGCTCTAATAGAAATTGGGACAAGAGAAAAGCATTATTCTATAGTTCCATCCTTTTTATTTAATTTTTTTGTTCAAATTTTAAGTTTGATTTCAATTGTGTGGAAAACATGCCAAAAAAATGTATAAATCAAAATTTGATTGTGAAAGAGAATTCCTTATGATTTTTTGATAAGTTTTTTTTTTTTTTTTTTTTAATTTTTAAAAATGATTTTGTATGACAAAGATATGAGCATTTGAAGTTGAAAAGAAAGGGTGACATGGACTAAATGCACCTAATTTTTGGAGTAGAATCTGGAAAATACATTTGTACCACTGTGAAGAGCTCCAAACCAGCTTTTCGACGCTTTTTGAATTTCAAAAACCTAACCTGTTACACAAAAATTATGCATGTTTTAGTAAAACTACTATTTTAATGATATACAAAGAAAGAAGAGAGCAAAGGTTTTAGGGTTTAAAAAATGCAACTGGTTATTCATGTATATATTGACTTGTGCTTATGTTGTGTGAGTTTATAAAAAGAAAATATATACCTATATATATTTATAAATCTATATATAATGCAAAAATTATGTGACTATGTATATTCAAATAGAGATTAATGCACAACAACATTAGAGATATTTTATGTTGTGTGAGTTTATAAAAAGAAAATATATGTCTATATATATTTGCAAATATGTATATAATGCAAAAATTATGTAACTATGCATATTCAAATAGAGATTAATGCACAACAACATTAGAGATTTTTTTTTTAATTTGCAAAAAAGATATTAACCCGTATATAATACAAAAATTATCTGCCTATGACTATGTATATTCAAATAGAGATTAATGCACACCAACATTCAGATATATTTTTTAATCTGAAAAAAAAAAATTAACACATAGATTTTCATATGAAGGTTTGAAGGTTTAAAAAAATTCAAAAAATTTACAGTAAGCAAAATATATCCAATTATATATATCAAAAATATATTGAACAAATTCGTCTCTTGGCCTCCTTGAGGCTATTTTTTTTATTGGAGACTCCTACAAAAACTTGATCTTCAAGCCCTCTTTAGAAAAAACCTTTGACCTGCAAAATCAAACTCATGATAACTCAAAAGAACAAGGGTTAGAAGGAAGGGTTCACATTAGGTTGACCAAAATGTAAAATGGATAGAAATAGAAATATGCATAAAACATAATTTAAATCAAACCAAATGGAATGCAAACATCAAAAGATTGAATGTAATATGTTGAAGTTGTTGAATATTTGAATGTGGTTGCTCATAATGCAG
The DNA here is from genome assembly GCA_007258455.2 of Sequoia sempervirens. Taxonomy (NCBI): domain Eukaryota; kingdom Viridiplantae; phylum Streptophyta; class Pinopsida; order Cupressales; family Cupressaceae; genus Sequoia; species Sequoia sempervirens. Next base: position 10,190 of record VDFB02204436.1, on the reverse strand, counting down.
CAACATGGCATTAGCTTAGAAGATGTTCATGTAGATGTTGAAATGACAATGATAGGTGTTTTTTTTATAGAAAATCAAATTGGAATGAAGGGTTAGGATTAAAAGTCAATAAGACATGTCAATCAATAGCCAAGATTGAAAGATGTAGTATGAAATAGGGTTAGGGTTAAATTAGGGCAAAGACACAAAATGAATGGCTAAGATTGAATTATGAGATAATTCAATCAAGGGTTGAAAATGAATGAGACAAGAAAAAATAAGATTGACATGGAAGATAAGATTGGAAAAGAAAAAGAGGTTGTTGGAGAAAATTAAATAATTATAAAATTATTTAATTTATAAGAGAAAGTTAATAATTAAATAATTAAAACATTATTTAATTATAGAAGACATGTGATAAGTTGACTTTTAATTAAAAGTGTAGGAAAGGGTCAAAATATTAAACAATTAAAATAATTATTTAATAGTGGAGGGAAAGGTAGAAAATAATTACATAAATAAAATTTATTTAATTATAGAAGAAAAAGTTAATGAATAATTAAAATAATTATTTAGTTATAGTAGAAAAATGGAAAATAATTAAATAAAATTAGAATTTATTTAATTATAGAGGAAAAGAGAATTAGTTAGGGACGTAAATAAATAAATTTATTTAATTAATCAAGAATAAGGAGAAAATAAATTAATTAAATAATTAAGAATTATTTAATTACTAGGAGAATATGACTTAAGGGATAATCAAATAATTAAAATTATTTCATTATGTAAGAATTGATATGAAAAATGGCATTCATCCACTTGGGACATTATTCAGTGTCTACAAAATTAAAAGGTTTTAATTTTTGTTTAAAGTTAGATAATTATTGAATAATTTTATTAATGATTTTATATAATATTTTAATCATTAATTTTATATAAAATTCATTATAAAATGGATTTTATAGATGTAGAACTTCCCTTGATAATTATTTGAAAATGGACAAATTCATCATCTAAAAGGATAGATGAATTTATAGATGTAGTGCAACTGCCCCTCATAATTACCTGAAAATGGACATGAGAAGCAAAGCAATAATATGTATGTTGATTCCTATGAGCCATGACAAGGGAAAACTTATGAAAAATATAGAATTCCAAAACATGTCAACTATGTGTCTCTGACAGCCACATGCATGTCTCATTGCATTTCCAACATACACATATGGCCTTGAATATGTCATGTAATTCCAAATTCAGAGTCCTAGATTATTGGTTGATAGGTTACATGCATGGTATGGGATTTAGGTCTAAACAATATCCTTCTAAAATGATGTAGGTTGTGGGAAAATAAGTTTGAGGTCTCTAGTTTAATAAATTGACATCAAAATGATAGATAACAACCTCAAAATCCTCCTTATCACATAAAAACAAATAAATATTGATTTGACAATTGGAGAGAACATCTATTTCCATTTGTAGTGTTTTTTGTCAATTTGATGGCAACTATTTTCATTTGCATTGCTTTATGTTTTAAATTTGTATGCAAATATTTTATAATCAGATAATATACTAGCTATATGCCTTCTCCTTCGCTGATTTGTATATTTATTGGAGGCTTTGTTGTTAGCCTTTTCTTTTTGCCTGAGAAGGTTAAAAATCTTTATGTTTTGTTTCAAAATTAGGCATTTGAATGGAGAGGAAAGGAATTTTGTGCGCTCGGCAGCTTATTTGTAGATTTTAAAGTCCCAGGTTTGAAAATGTTGCCTGTTGCTGCTCCGGAACAATGAAAATAGGATTTTAAAGTCCCAGGTTTGAAAATGTTGCCTGTTGCTGCTCCGCAACAATGAAAATAGGAGAGCCTCAAGAAAATGAATATTGAAAATGGAGCCAGAGCAAAAATTGTGAAATTGTGACAATGCAAAAAAAAAATCTTGTTTCTTTGTTAAATTTGTTAAATTTTTTTGGTAATAGTTAATCTGGGAAAGATTTTGCTATATGTATACTAGCTATGTAAATACAGGAAACGTAAGATTCAGATGTACTGATTTGTTTACTGCTTTTTAAGGCTCAAAGCGAACTAAGGTAGAGCTTCTGATTTTACACACTGCTATCGCATGTTAGATTCTGATTTTTATGCTGTGATTTAGATTTCTTGGTTAACCTCCTTCATTTCCTCCCAATCTGTTATTCTTTATTCAAGTGTTTAAGCTGTTGTTTGTTTTTTCCCTATATTGCAGTGGGTAAAATTGTCTGTGGGATGAAGAAAGTCCAAGGCGAGGTACAAAGGTTTTCTGTTTATATTATGCAATCATGGCATTTCAGGAGTCCCTATGCTTTGTCTACGCTTCCACATGTCGCATGCTGTCTACATCTGTTATCGCAAGTGAGGGGAATGCTCAATCTTGTTTTGGAACATTTTCACTTAAAACTGGTCGCTCCAAAGCTCCCATTTTTTCAAAGACTATAAGGATGCTGGCAAAGGTTGTGATCTGTGCCTTTACACCAGCCAGTTGCATTTGGTTGAAATTTTCTGTATCCTTTTGAACAAACGCATTTTTTGTATAACCAGCAATCATAGCATTACTAAATTGGTTACATTTGTTGAAATTTTTCTGTATCCTTTTGATGAAACGTATTTTGTTAAGGTTCAGGTTTGTATTTGAGAGTTAAGAGGTTTGAATTTGAAGTGTTTTTATGGTGTGGAATTTGTTTCAGGGAGGATTAGGGATAGTGTTTTTTTTTTGTTTTTTAATTGTTTTTTGATTAAGAGTTAAAAGGTTTGAATTTGAAGTGTTTTTTATGACATGGAATTTGTTCAGGTAGGATTTTGGTCTTTTTTTGGTTTGGTGTCATTTGTGATTCATCAACTTCACCAATAAGCTAAAGGTTGTTCACCATTTTTTTCCAGTTTTATATCAGCTAGAGGGTAAGATTGTAACTAGAGGGATGGCCTTGGTGATTGAAGAATGATGATATTGTACAATATACCTGTTAATGTTTCCAAGTTTAGTTTCTATATTTGGTTGAATGGCAATTATATAGCATTATATTTTTTAAATGAAGAGTATTGATATCTATGAGAAAAAGTGAAGATATATTAGTTTTGAATTATTTTATTTATTGAAAAAAAATGATTTTATTTAATTGTTGTTTTGATTATTATTTTCAATCAATTCATTTATTTTTAATTTGCTAGGATTGTCATCAACAATTGTTTCATGCATTTCTTGCACTCTTGATGTGAAATCTTATGAAAACAAATAAATCAAAAAATAGAAGATTTGCTCACAAACAAATCATGAAAAGATCAAATAAATAATCACATAATGAAAAAATAAAATCAAGGAGATTTGATTTAAAAAATTCAAAATCAAAGAGATTTGCTCAAATAAAAATATCAAAATCAAAAGACATTTGAACTAACAAAAAAAAACAAAAAGATTTGATGAAAAAAAAAACATAGAGATTTGATGAAACAAAATTTAATCAAACCAAAGAGATTTGGTCACAAAAAGAAATCAAAGATAAATCACAAAGATTTGAAAATATTTAATTAAAAAGTCAAATAAATAAATCAAAGATTAAAAAATAAATTAATTAAAAGATCAAATAATTAAATCAAAGATAGAAATAAATAAACTAAAAAATCAAATAAATAAATGAAAGATAAGAAATAAATTAAAAAATTAAATAGATAAATAAAATGAATGAATTGATAGAAAAATAAATAAATTAAAAGATTAAAGAAATAAATCAAAGATGTTTAATCATAAAGATAAAATAAATAAATCAAAGATAAAAAATAAATTAAAGAAATGATCACGAAGTTTCCAATAAATTAAAAAAAATCAAATAAATAAATTTAAACCTTACAAAGATTTGAATACATGGGTTAAATTAGGGTTTTTGATAGGGTTTAATTACACTTATGGTTCAATCAGGATAAGATTTTGGACTAGGATTAGGGATAGCTTCAATTATAGTTACATTTCAATGAAGGTTTAGGTTTAAAGTTATGGTTGGAAATAGGGTTACAATTTAATTATAGTTATGGTTCAATTATGGTTAGAGTTCAATTAGGGCTATAGTTAAGATCAAGTATAGGGTTTAATTAGAGTTACTATTAGCGATAAGGTTTGGGTTTGGGTGGAATTAGGGCTTAATTAAGGTTGAGTTAGGGTTACAACTATGATCCAATTAGTGTTATGACTAGGGTTAAAAATTGTTATTGTTCATTAGAGTTCAATTAGGGTTGGGGTGATGGTTTTATGATAAAGCTTGGGGTTAGGGTTATAGTTAGGGTTCAAATAGGATTACAATCAAAGTTAAATTTAGTATTAAATTAAAAGGTTAGGAATGGGGATCAATTAGGGTTAGGATCAAATTAGAGTTAGGGCTATAGTTATGATTTAATTAGTGTAAGGGTTAATATTAGGGTAAGGATTAAATTAGTGTTAAAAGTTAGGGTTAGGGTTCAATTAAGCTTAGGATTAGGGTCCAATTAAGTTTAGTTAAGTTTAGAATTTCATTAGGATTATGGTTAGAGTCTAATTAGGGTTAGGGCTAAAGTTAGGGCTAGGTTTAGGGCATAATTAGGGATAGAGTCCAATTAGGTTTAGGTTTAGTTTTAGGTTTAGGTTTAGGTTTAAGGTTAGGATATAATTATGGTTTCTAAGACTTGGATATTCCACTCTTTCAGTCCAACTTTTTGTTGAGCATGCACATCTTAGTGTGATGAGCAACTATTTGGGTGAGCCAGGAGTCAGCTACAACCATTTCAAAGTTTGGGTTTTCCATCTACACTTTTTCAAACTTGAAAGACACATTTTTAGGGAATTTATCCTTGTCTATGAGCCATTAATCCGAATGAGCTTCAAATAGGGTTACAATTAGGGTTGAACAAATAACTTTATGCTTAGGGTTAAGCTTCAATTTGGGTTAAGGTTCAATTGATTGAAAATAGGCGCCTTGAGAAGGATATCTCTTGGTGTACTTTACATATATTTTTAAAATATAAGTATGCTAGTTACCATATATATAGGAACTAAAACATAAAAAATATATATTTAAATTATTAAATAACTATTTTATATATATTTTTTTATTATTAATTAAATAAATTAAATTAATATATTTATATAATATTATAATAATATTATAATTAACAACATAAAAATTAGATCAAGAAAATTATTGATTCTATATTTTAAATATTTTAAAATAACTTCATATATGTACCTTTTATATAAAAAAATGAATGTGTATGCATAGATTTATAATGTTAATGTTATTACTATTTATATAATTAATATTATTTTTTATATATATTATATTTTATTTAAAAATTTATTAATATAAATAATGTATATAATAATGTTTCTCTTAGTTATATAGAGAGAGGGGGATTATGTAAAAGACATCTAAAAATACTATTTTCTAAGTGTTTATGTATATGACTTATGTACTTATACTACCACAAACCATTTGTAAGAACCATATTCAAATAAGACAATTTATTAGTCTTAGTGAGTTATGTTCACATAAGGAAATTTATTATCAAAACTTACATTTAATTATTATAATTAACAAAATTACATTTGATTTTATTCACCTTAACAAGACTTACATTTATTTTTTATTAAATATAAAATAGTATAATTACAATACTATAAAGACAAGTACCACTTGTTTGAATTATATTTATTGTTTTATTTTTAAATCAATAAGACAAGAAAATAAAAAAGACCCAACTACACATCAAATCTATGATCACTGCTATGAAAAATTTGCCTCAAGGAAAATTCACCCCGTTAAAATTTTGTGATTATAATTTTTCACAGTGGTGAATTTTCCTTGAGGTGAATTTCTCATGATAGTGAATTTTTCCATGGTGAATTGTATGTCAGAACACAAGAAAGAAAAAAAAAGATCAATTATTTCTAATCCTCAAGATCACACTAAGGTGCAAGAGGAGAGCATACATAAGTGAATCTTGGGGATTAAAAGACACTTCTTAATTTTAAACCCAAATCCAAATGTGAACGGTTAATTTTAAGTCTAATTTCAATTGTGTGGAAAACATGCCAAAAAAAATGTATAAAGCAAAACTTGATTGCAAAAATGGATTCCTTATGATTTTTTGATAATTTTTTTTTTTTTTTAAATTGTTGAAAAATGATTTTCTATGACAAAGATATGAGCATTTGAAGTTGAAAAGAAAGGGTGACTTTGGTTGAATCATAAAATCTAGAAATAGAAACATGCATAAAACATAATTTAAATCAAACCAAATGCAATGCAAAAATGTAGTTTGTTGAAGTTGTTGAAGATTTGAATGTGGTTGCTCATAATTCAACAACATTACTTTAGCTTAGAAGGTGTTCATGCAGATGTTGAAATGACAATGGTAGATGTCTTTTATAGCAAACCAAATTGGAATGAAGGGCTAGGATTAAAAGCCATTAAGACATGTAAGTCAATGGTTAAGATTGAAAGATGTAGTATGAAATAGGGTTAGGGCTAAATTAGGGCAAAAACACAAAATGAATGATTGAGATTGAATTGTGAGATAATTCAATCAAGCGTTGAAAATGAATGAGACAAGAAAAGATAAAATTGACATGGAAGATAAGATTGGCACAGAAAAAGAGGTTGTTGGAGAAAAATAAATAATTATAAAATTATTTAATTTAAAAGGGAAATTGAATAATTAAATAATTAAAACGGCATAGGTGAATTCATGGCTAGCAATTCATGGTTGAAAAATTTACCACCAACAATTCTCGTAGAAAAATTCACTGCCAAAATTAATCGTAAACTTGATGAATTTGTCATGTTGGTGAATTTTCCCATAGTGAATTGTTGACGTGAAATTTTTGTGGTGTGAATCTTCCTAGAGCCAATTAAAACATTATTTAATTATAGAAGACATGTGATAGGTTGACTTTTAATTAAAATAACAATTAAATTAAATTAAAAGTGGAGGAAAGGGGGAAAATATTAAATAATTAAAATAGGAATTATTTAATTAATAGGAGAATATGATCTTAGGGATAATCAAATAATTAAAATTATTTAATTATGCTAAGAGGAGGAAGAAATTATATGAAAAATGTCATTTCAAGCTGAAGACATTAGGGTTTTAATTTTTGTTAAAACTAAATAGTTATTGAATAATTTTATTAGTGATTAAATTTTGGTAAGTGAAATTATTTTATATAAAATTTTAATCTTTAATTTTATATAAAATTCATTTTAAAAATGATTGTAAATCATCATAAAAATTGTATTTCAATTTAATGCTTTGTTTCTAATAGTTTGTGGCTTTGAACTTTCATACATTATTTTATTGATTGGGTGGTTTATAAACTACTTTTAGAGAATCCTTCCATTCTAATATGAAAACTTAATTGACTTATACTATTGCAATGACATATAATGATATTTTTGCTTATATCCCCTTCTAATATCATGCCCTATCTACATGGAAAAGAAATTTAATCAAATGTGTACCAAAAACTAAAACTTATGAGAAAATATATATTTTTAAATTATTAAATAACTATATATATATATAATTAATTAGACTAAATAGGAATTAATATGTTTTATATAATGATTATAATTATATTAAATAAAGAATATTATAATTTAACAACATAAAAATTAGATTAAAGAAAATTATTGAGTCATATATTTTAAAATGTATTTTGCAAAATAATTTGATATATGTACTTTTATATATAAAATTGAATGTCTCACCATAAGTACATAGTTTATGGTTAAGACAAGACAAATTCATGTCTGAGAACAATTCACCCAAGAAAATTCACTGTGGTGACAAATTCACTTTAAGGAAAATTCACCGCCATAGAAAATTAATCTCAAACTTTTAATGCAATGAATTTTATAGTGAATTGATGGTGGTGAATTTTCCTTGAGGTGAATTTGTCATGGCCCTAAATTTTCTTGAGGTCCTTTATAATATTAATGTTATTAGTATTTATATAATTCATATTATCTTTATATATATTATATTTTATTTTAAAAAGTATTAATATAAATAATGTATATAATAATTAAATAAAGGGGGGATTATGTAAAAGACATCTAAAAATACTATTTTCTAATTGTTTATGTATATGACTTATGTACTTATACTACCACAAAGCATGTGTAAAAATCATATGCAAATAAGACAATTTATTAGCCTTAGTGAGTCATGTTCATATAAGGCAATTTATTATCAAAAATTGCATTTAATTATATTATAATTAACAAAAATTACATTTGATTTTATTCACCTTAACAAGACTTACATTTAATTTTCATTAAATATAAAATACTATAATTACAATACTATAAAGGAATTACTAGTCAATACATACCACTTGTTTGAATTATATTTATTTGTTTTATTTTAAAATGCATAAGATAAGAAAAAAAAAAGATCCAATTACACAAATCAAATCTATGATCATGAGATCAACCTTATTTATCATTGGCTCTAGGAAAATTCATGCCAACAATTCACCAGGGAAAATAATTATTGACGGTGAATTTTCCCGAAATTACTGGTGAATTATGACAGTCCCTTTATCATTATATAATTTAAAATATTCTCTCAAAATAAATCCCAAATTAAATAAAAATAAATAAATATACAAATATCATCATTGTATATAGTATAGAAGGCCTCCAAAAGTCCCATCTTTTGTTTGTTTGGTGACACTGCCCCTAAAAATCATTGGGAAGATCCTAAAGAAGCTCTTTATTGGTGGTGGTTTTTTAAGGTATTTATTTATATAAATAGAAATAGGTAAGGTTGGTAGGAAATGAGAATTAAATCTAGAGATCCTTGGCTTGTAATGTAGTGAATTTTTTGAAGTATTGGTTATTTTCCTTTCTTGAGGTACCACCAAAATTAAATATACTAGCGCTTGCACCTCAACGAGGAGCAATGGTTACGCCGATAGCAGGATATACTTTGGCAATATATTGAAGGGTAGGGGTAAAAATCACAATAAAATGTAAATTTGAATCTACAAAATGTATACATTTGAATCAAATATTCCCCACAAGTGTAATGCATGCATTTAATTTTTAATTAACTATAATATAAGTGCAGCTTTATGCATCACTATTTACTAAAGTAAAAAGTTGTAAGCATGTCCAATCACCTTATCTAAAGGCCATAATCAAATGGATAGTCAGTACAATAATGTGAACACTAAGATGATTTAAATCATTTTGCATTTAGGTGTGCTTTCTTTAGCTTTACGGGGAAGCCAGTAAGAATTTGCACACCATCAATGGGAAAAAATCAATGAATTTTCAATTTGTTGAATAAGTCTTTTGTTATTGCATCCTAAAAACTATTGTTATCCCAATATTCTCAAATTTTCGTTTAACCTTAAATAATTATCTTATCAACCAAAATAATAACAATAACTTTTACTCCCTATTTTTCCATAATAATGTCATTATTTCCTTCTTTTTTCCTTTTCTAAGAGATACATACACAACACGATCAATACATAATATTATATTAACAATCTTCTAAACTTTGATAAGAACATTGTTGTAGTTGTTATTACACATTTCTCTTAAGATAGCTTTCATTTATTTATTTATCTATTTTTATAACTCTAACATAGTTCACAAACCTATCCCAATATAATATTCACCTTTAATGACTTACAGTTAAATTAGCTATATAATTTACCACAAGAACCAATCGGAATAGTATTATTATTTTTTATGAACATTAATAATAGTATTATTGATAACTCTGTCATTAATTTTATCATGCTAACCTTAATAGGGTATCTAAGCAATCATTACCTCCCTCACTAATATTGTGATAGGAAACGTTGATGTAAAAAATTCCCACACAATCAAATCCAGAAAAATGGGATGATGAATATTATGGATTGTGGAAACTTGATATCATTGTTTTTCACCAATATTTATTTAACTACTTACCCTTGTATCTATTCTTATTTATTTACTTATTTAACTACCTTCTCTCCGCTATTATTTATTTATATAATTTCCTTTTTATCCACTTTTATTAATTTACTTGTTTAACTACCTTTTTATTCACTATTATTTATTTATGTAATTATCTTTTACCCGCTTTTATTTATTTAACAATATTTCACTCACCATTATTCATTTAGATATTTAGCTTTTTATCCTCTCTTATTTAT
>VDFB02204435.1:0-20978 GCA_007258455.2 Sequoia sempervirens | reverse complement strand
TAGATATGTGGTTACCCAAGACTTGTTTTGATTTTACTATTTTACAAAAATGCCTAATTCTCAACTAAGTTGAAGCTACTTATAGACAAGTCCAATTGAAAATTTTCAATGTAGTACGATAAATGTATACTCTAGTGTAGAAAAAAAAGAATACAATAGAAATTAATATGCAAGCATTCAAGTTATTTAGATACAATTTTTTTTTGAAAACTAATTAAAGTTGAGGTACTCTCATACATAAATATTCCTCTAAGGTCAGACTATATTTGAAGTAGTTCAAAAACAAATGTTTGAGAAATTATAGAGCCAAACTTATGGAAATTCACAAATTACTAGAAGAAGGTTAGTAGGATGATGATGCTACTACTCCGAGAATAGTTAATGACATTTAGATAGAGCATGCTAAATAAACTCAATGGCGTCTCTTAATCTTTAACTCTAAACTATCAATGAAAATTTCGTATTTCAAACTATCAGTGACAATTTCGCATTTCAAACTTAAATATGAAAAGTTTGAAGAAACGATTTTAGAATGGATGGCTTTTCAAAATTTTAAGCAATTTTTGCTTATTCAAAAACAAAGTGAAGTTGCACAATCAATTTTTAAGATGGATATGTTGATTTACTTTTCTTAAAATAAGAGACCTAGACATTTTATCAAATTTGGGCTAGGTTGTGTAGAGTTAGGTTGCACCAAGAACAAACAATAGTTTGTATAAAAAGCTTTTTCCTTAAAGCAAGGTGTTCCATGTCCTTTGACAACGAAGGCCAATAATCTATTTGGATCTACCTTATGTTAAACTAAAATAGGAATATGTTTAAACAATTTAAAGAATAGGCAATTAACATGAAAATTGAGTTCAAAGAAACATGGCCTCCTTTTGTAAGATAAGAATGAGGGTTATCTCAGTAAGGACATAGCATTATTCAAATGCTGAATAAAAAATAGTTAAGAACGTGAGGTAACAAAACTGCAGTGGGGTGAAGAGAATATATTTAAGTAACTGATTAATTAGAGAGTGAGGAGGATCCACATCCGCACCAAAAAACATAAAATGAAGACAAATGTCCTCAAAAGATAAAATGTTAAATTCAAATCAAAGGTTAAGAAATAATAAATATCTATGCACTTGGGTTGGGGGGTCTAGTTTGATTGGTTAAAGCATCTTGTTGAAGGCAAGAGGTCACGAGGTCTAGTCTCCCCGTCTCCGTGGCTCCGGAGGACATGTTGTCACTGGTCACATAGGTCTAGTCTCCCCATCCCCGTGGCCCCAATAGACGTGTCGTAAATTTACTAGATGCACTGCACTACAGTTTATAAGAAGGCTACAAGATTCTTGCAGTCTATATATATATCCATGCACAACTAAAAGACCAGTCAAAATGATAGTGAGAACAGTTTGAACTCAAACACCTACACATGGCAACAAATTTTGGCCTCAATTGAAAGCTCAAGTGATCTACCAAATGAGACTTTCAGCAGAAATACCGGTAAAACTTACCAAAAACTATGCTCAGTGAGTAATACACCGATATCCAAGGCTGCTAGTTACCTGCTGAATTGGATTCGCCATTCTCACTCTAGTGCGTTGAACTGTCGGTCTCTGTACACATGCTTTCAATCAATAGATTGGCTTGGTTTATCTATGTATCATAGTGGGATCCGTGGCGCAATGGTAGCGCGTCTGACTCCAGATCAGAAGGTTGCGTGTTCGATTCACGTCGGGTTCAATCCCGTTGATCCTAATCATCTGAGTTACTCTAATTAATTTTACTTACCGCTCCGAGATGAAAAGACCGAATTTACATTGGATGATACATATATATATATAATGTAACTGTCGATTAATTGATGGGTTCCCATTACCCGTCTGTTTTTTTTCTATTTTGTTGGGTATTCGTAGTTATTGGGTTGTAACTGTCCGAGATGGCAATTCCTTTTTTTTGGTCTTTCGTGGCTCCTTCTTGAGGAGTTTTTTTTGTGTTCTGGGAAAAAAATGGGCTTCAGAGCTGTAGATTGTTATTCTCTGTGAGTTTTCAAAAATCAGTCATGTTTGTGTTCCTTGATGTTGATATATATTTTGATTCTATGATTCTGGCTTTTGTTTTGGTGGATGTATATATACTGTTTTATTTTCAGAAACAAGGAATATCATGGAGATTAATGAGAAGAACTGAACAATGTTACCGAGACTTGCATGCAGAGTTCCAGAGGTTCAATCTGCATCATACTATTTGCCTGTTGCAGAGCTTGAACACCTTCAATCTTTCATTTAATAATTGAATTGAATTGTAAATGAAGTAAAACAAGTTGCTAAATTACTATAAATTTATACTTAATAGAAGAGCTCTCACCTGTTGTTTTCTTAGATAATAGAGCTCTGGTTTCTACACATCTATATAAAATGATATTTGATTATAACATGAAAAATCAAAAACTTACGGAGAAAGATGATTTTAAAAAGTTGCTAAAAAGCAGGGAGTTTGTATTCACTCTCAAATAATGTTCACAGCTCTCAATAGCAGATTTGGCAAGACCAATGGTGTGATTTCTGTAGCTGCTTGTGTCTCCAAAAGTTCTGCATATTAGTTATTGAATTCAACTATATTTATAGTTAAGTTGGGGTGGTGATCAAGGGCGGTGGCAGCAATGCATACATGAACGGGAAAGTCATGAAAAATAGCTACAAGTCAGTCATATTTATCTACATGCTGAGTGATTGAAAGCTGTTAGAAAATAATGGAAAAACCTTCTTAAAAAGTTGCAGCTCATTTTATATATTTTCATTTATCCAAATTATTGCCCAGCAGCTGAAACTTGTTTCTAATAAATGCGGAGATTTGTTTGCAGGATGATAGGTTTGTCAGCTAAATATGGACTCACGAAGTGCAATTTTAGAAAAAGGCGCGGCTTAAACATCACACACTAAGGGTTTGACTTCTTACGTGGCTCTGGGTCCCACTCTTACACTGTTCGGTCGGGTTCTCATCTTCCGTTTCCCGTTTTCTTCTTTACTGCACTCCTCTGACTCTCGACAGTCACGGTCACTGCAACTTCCATCGAATCCAGCTGTCTGAAACTGACGGTTAAGTTTGAATTGAAATTTCAAATCTGCCTCTCCCGCTCAAGCAGCAACAGGAGGATTTCTAGTGCAAGATATGCTTTGATGTCTTTTTTCCCCTGCTGCTACTTCTTATGGAAGCCTAGCTTGCTGCTGCTCTCTTTTCTTTTTCTTTGAATAGCAAGAGAAACTCCAGGCCCATCTGCAGAGCATGTAGACGGTTAAGTTGGAAATCCTCTGGTAGACATGTATGCAAAATGCGGAAGCATAGACAGGGCCACGTGAACTGTTTGAGCCGGATGCCTCAAATAAATGCGGTCTCATGGAATGCTATGGTTGCAGGATATACACAAAATGCGTTTGTTGAAAAGGATTTAGAAACTTTCAACTAAATGCAATTGGCAGCTGTAAAGCCAGACTCCGCCACCTTTGCCAGCATTCCTTGCGCCTCTGACAAAATGGAAGCTTTGGAACAGGGCATGGACATCCATCACAGGATATGGATAGCGGAATTTTGTCAGATGTTGTAGTCGCAACTGCCCTGGTAGGCGTGTATGCAAAAATGTTGGAATCATAGACAAGGCACGAGAACTGTTTGACAGAATGCCTCAAAGAAATGTTTTCTCATGGAATGCCCTAGTTGCAGGATATTAACAAAATGCATTTGTTGAAAAGGCTTTAGAAACTTTCAACCAAATACGATTGGCTGGTGTAAAGCCAAACTCTACAACCTTTGCCAGCATCCTCCCAACTTGTACCGAATGGGAGCTTTGGAACTGCTCTGGTAGACGTGTATGGAAAATGTAGCGATATATTCAGATAACCTACATATTCAACTTTTGGAGTAATTTTGATAGCATAACTATAGTTACAATTCATCATACAAATTAGCAAAGAGTATATGAGATTACAATTCATCATACAAATTAGCAAAGAGTATATGAGATTACAATTCATCATATAAATTAGCAAAGAGTATGTGAGATTAAGAGAGTTGAGGAAGGTTTAGATGAGGTATGTGTTTAGGTTGAAATTGGTGAAATAATATTGTGGATACACTTTGTGTGTGTGATTAGTGATATTAAATCGTGACGATATGTGTTCAAGCTAGAGTTCTCAATGTGGTTGTTGTGTGAACATGTCATTCTATGTTGTGAGTTCATGGGTTTCAAGTCTATGTTGGGATCATCGTGAATGAGCTTGTAGCAAAATATGCATTTGATCTAACCACAAGGAAGACTTTGTGGACTAAATTGGTGAGCATCCTTTAGGTTTCAATGGAGTTGTATGGTCACCAATTTATAGAGACACCGTGGTCATTCATGCATAAAGTAACATAGTGGTCATTTTGGTGAATCAAAAATCCAATGATGGTCATTCTAGTAGAGATAGGATATTTTATATCTCTATTACAAGTTGAATAGCATGTCTTTCCATAGTGAGGTGTTGCCTTGATTATCAAGGTGTTCTTAGGATGATTGCTATGTTAGTTTAAAGTTGGATAATGTTGATTTGGTATAGCAAGGTGTTACATTGTGATCAAGGTATTTCCTTGTTAATATGTGTTAGGGCTCATTGGAGTGGTTGTAGCCCCCTAAATTATGTTGAATGTAATTGTGACTCAAATGCTTAGAGACATGTTTGTGTCTATATGTATGCATGTGTGTGTATGTTTCAATTGGTCAATCTAACTTGATATTGAGTTCTAGATTGGCTAATGGGTGGATGCCATATTTTTCCTAGATTGGTTAAGTGGTGGATTTCATGGTTATCTTGGATTGGTTCTAGAAATTAGTTACAAAATTGCTTAGATTCTAGAATCACTATACCAATCAAATGGGATGAAGACCTCTAAAAGGCTACACACCTCAATAACATCCTTATGAAGTTGAACATATCGTTGTAATGGTGTATTGGAGGAAAAGGAGGCATGATACTTGGGTTGGCATCCAAGCAAAGTACTCTACACTCAAATAGTACTTAAATTGGTAACATGTGTTCCTACATTATATGAATCAATGAATAACTTTTGTTACAATAAAGATGAATGCATATTATCTCTAAATTCATGAATCTAACTACAATTATATTTGACTATTGTAATGAACTTTGTGATATTTGTTTACCCAATGATATGTTTATAGGAGAAAGGGGTAGATTTGCTTAAGGACTCCATCAAAGATGTGTAGTAGGAAGCATTAAGGATTGTTGGGCGAAAGTTGACAATCATCAAATTATTGGTTAAGGATCAAGAGGCCTGTTATTAATTTTTTCTTAAGGCATTAAGTTGTACAATCTAGAGAATTGTAAAGGATATGTGAATAGTTAAAGATTATAATACTTTGTGTAAACTAGTTATGTAAAATTTGACCCATCACCTCAAAGATAGAGTTAGTTTTTGAATACCATGATTATACTGTGTGATACTTAAGGCTTGTATGAACTTCCTAGAAGGCTTAATTAGTACAAGTTTAGTGTTTTATTGTCATTTGCTAAAGCTAATTATGAAACCTTTAAGGATTAATACCTTCCTATTTAAATACATTACTTTATATTATTAGTTGGGTTTTAATTTATAAGACATGTGACATGATTCTATAATGTTCTAGTTAGTGAACCTAGCTACTTAAGTGTACTTGACCTTAGAGAGGAAATGATCTAAACAATTGGACCCATGGATGGTTAGAGACTAACATGCAATATTTATGTAATTCCTAAATTTTGTAAGTAATTTTCTTATGTCATAAATTGAGCATATACCCTAGATACAAATCAAGTCTTATAGATGGTCAAGATTTGTTAAGAGATAATTGTATAAACCCTATGGATAAATCATAAAAGGAAGTATTACCATAACTCTTTGAGGAAAATTCTAATAGCCTAGACTGAATCCATTATCATATGGCTCTTTGCAAGATTCAATTATCTAAAGACTATATAATTTAAGTATTGAAGATTTTTTCTTGAATTAATTATAAAAAGTCTAGATGAGTCCCTTCATGATAATTGCTCTATCAATCCTATCCTTTGAGACTAGATTCCTTTGTAATATTGAAGCCTAATTTTGTTTCCAAGTATTAATACCTCCTAACCATGAATTCCTCAAGAAAATTGTTGATTATGGATGTCTTATAGTCAATCTCTAATGGACACATTTTCCCAAGAGGAAAGAAGCCCTCAAAATAATCCCAAGTCAAGAAAAAACCCTATTCATTATTAGATATCGAGTGAAATCTAAGCCATCAATTGACCAGAGTTAAACATGCACTTATGCCTCTCCTCTAAGTGGGAATTAGAATGTTGCCAGTATAAAAAAAATTAAAATTGTAATGTTAACATTAAAAGGATCCTCACATCCATTAGGAGTTTTCATGTGGAGATTATTGGTGACACTAAATGAAGTGATACAAAAAATAGGATTCACTATAATAATGTGCACCATATTAGACTTACATGAGGGAACAATGTTTTATTTCTATATTCAAGAAATTTTTATTAACTTTTTATTTTTTATTTGAGTTTTTGGCAATCTAGAATATCATGTTTGATTTTAAAAATTAGATGCATAGAGTGCAATGGATATCACTACTAATATTCATTGTTGGGGTAAGATATCAAAGACTTATTTTATGATAACTTGGATGTTTAATTAAATTTTTATAAAAACTAAAACTGTACGAAATGAAAAAATGAAGTAGGAGGTAGAGAAAGAGAAAATAAATGGCGAAGAATATTCCAAATTAAATGGAAAGATGCTTCAACTGTAGGAAATGGGAGAGGATGATTCACAATTATAGTTGTTCTTTTGTATATTTTTTTTTTGGATTAATTGTATTATATTTTGCCTATGTTAGGTTAACTATTTAATTGCATACTATAGATTAATTGTATTATATGTTGTCTATGTTAGGTAATTGGTGAAGAAGAAACATTTAAATTTTGTGAAATTCATTGGACACTATAATATCATCTAAATTCTCAAGAGCATTGCACTCATATCCTAGAGAAACTATTCAAAATTTAACATGTGATTTTATGTCAATAAGAATAATTGAAACATGATAGAAAAATTGGTAATTTGGTGAAGGAAAATGGCCAAAGTTGATGTTAAAATGATCCCTAAATATGATATGGGAATGGTCACTAAAGAATGCATAAAACAAAATGTGAAATTGTAAGGGTATGCAATTTTTGATGTAATAAAGGGTTTATCATATATTAGCTCTAGTTGTTGATGAATTAAGTGTTATTTTTATCTCTTTTATTGTCCTATCAACATACTTGAGGAAAATTATTTCAATTTCCCTTGAGGAAGGCCAAATCATTAAGGGAGGGTGTGGTGCATGGAAAGCTCCTCCTCATGATTGGTATAAAGTTAACTTTGATGGTGCTGCTAAAGGAAATCTAGGTCCTGCTGGTTGTGGGGGAGTGTTACGTGATTCTCATGGTAGGCTAGTTTTTGTGGTGGCACTCCCTTTGGGAACCCAGACAAACCACTTTGTAGAAGCTTTTGCAGCCTATCATGGCCCAAAGCTCACTCAAGAGAAGGGTGTTAGGAAAATATGGTTGGAGAGAGATTCTCTAAATATTGTCAATTGTCTTAAGAGGGTGCATCCTTCTTCTTGGTCAATTGAGCATATTATTGAGGATACTATTTTCATATTGAACTCTTTCAAGGAATTTTATGTATCCCATGTTTATCATGAAGCTAATTGCTTAGTTCTTTGCCTTGCCAATTTAGGGGTGTCCTCTACTAATCATTGGGACTCTCAAGATATCACCCCTATTTAGATTCAAAATCTTATTAAATATGATTAAACGTCACATGATGTTCAGTGTTTTGGGAGTTAAAGGAGTTTGGATTCATAATTTCCTCATTAATATGAAAAGACATGTGGAGCTCCACGAATTTCCTAATAAGTATGGTAAAACTTATGTAAAGATTTTGATTGTAGTGGCCATGATGACTTCTAGTCCTTTAACTTTGTTAGTTTTACATAGATTATGGGTGTTTGGTTCTTCCTCCTCCTTTGTATCTAGAGCTTTCATTTTCATTTGTTGGTGTTTCCTTTTAGGGAAAAATTTGTGTTTAGTCATGTTTTGGTGACCATTGGGGGGTGATAGGTTAGACTCGAACCTGTTATTTATGGAGAATTTCAAGTGAATGACATTTTTTTGGAAATCTTGGAGAAGGGAACTAGGGTTACCCCTTTTATGTTGAAGCTTCATGGGTTCAACTCACAAGTTTCCAACGATTTTGTTAATGGTTGGAATAATAGGGTGTTGAGAGTCTTCAGGGTGGAGATTAGTATTGCAGAGGACCTGATTGCGAAGATTATCAGGTTATCTTTTGAGGGCAGGAAATTTTATAGGGAATGATCGACTTCTAAGTCAACTTTGTTTAATCTCTTTAAATGGAAGGAAAGGGTGAAGCTTAAGAGATTAACTTGTGGAGGTTATGATCTATATTCCATTAAGCCCATTTGGAGGGATGTTGCCATGTCCATTATGAGATACTTCACTCTGGACAGTAGATTCTCTACTATTTATATGGTCATTTCTTGTTTCTTAACCACTTTAGGCATAATAAATTGGTGTCTTTCCCATTTTATTTACTCTTGCTAGAAAATGGAATTATGGAATTTAGAAAAAATCCCCAATAACCCCTTTCTGCATGAGGGTCTAATGCTTTTGATTATGGAATATGTAAAAGTTAAGTATGTACTAGAAGTACCTAAATTAAATAGAGATTGCAAGCTTAAGTTGGTCCTCTTTGGTTATGAAATGGGTAATGACTCTAAAGGAAAGGATGAAGGGGGTGAAGATTCAGGTTCATTTGAAGAGGACTCTATTTCTCTAGAAGATTTTGACAATCATACTAGGAAAATGGAGAGGAAAGAGGCTATCCCCTCTTGGTTTGGTGGTTCGCATATAGATTTGGAGATTGAGGAGTCTCCCTTGGTTAGGCTCAAGAGTAAAGGTTCAGCTAAGGTTAAGAAAGGGAGCTAAAGTTGTTAAAAAGTGGAGTCATCTCTTCCTTTGAGTGTGAAAAGAAGAATTCTTGTAGTGGAAGGTGAGAAAGGGATTGAGGGAAAGTCTCAACGGGGAAGAAAGTCCTAAACCGTGAGTTGGGTAAGGATAAGGAGACTGTCTTTGTGGTAGAGGCAATGAATGGTAAGGTGAAAGTCCAGGGTGATGTTGTGGATAAGATAGGTAAGCTTCAGAAGTTGGAGGATCCTAAAGTTGCTATTAATGTGAATAGGGTGGATATTGTGCTAGTGGACTTGGATGTCTCTCTTGTTGGTGTAGAATTTGTGGGTAAAGGAAAAGCAAAATTGGATTCTCTTGCTGGTAATGTTCAGCCCAAGGGGTCAACCAGTTTACAGGAGGAGTCTATCAATTAGGAGAATGTGACCTGAATAATGTTATTAGATTGGTGAAGAATGGGACCAGGAACCTCTTCAAACTCTTTAAATGGCTTGTAATTGAAGTAAAACAGGTTAATCTCAAGGTGAATTTGATGGCTAATATCAATGTTGACATTATTAACAATCGAAAATTAGAGATATCTATTTTTTAGGGTCAAGAATATGAATGTAGTTTTGAATAAGGTTAAGGATGATGCTAAAAATTGGGGTAGAATTGTGAATCTAGATTATCTTCTCTTGAAGAGAAGGTTAACAAAATTCACGTGGACTTGAGCACTCTCATGCAAGTTAGAAAATCTACTCTATTCATACTATGTGTAGAGGTTATCTATCTTAAATGAGAAGGCCTGTAAATGGATTGGGGAACTACTTATTAAAGGGAAAGAAGTGCATGAAGTGGAGGATGATGGCTAGAAAGGTGATATGGAAAAGGGTATGGATACAGGCCCTTGTATCAAAACTAGAAGCAAGACGAAGAAAAATGTTGTCATTATAGCTCAAGAACTCGAAGATGTTATGGAGATGCATGAGAAGATCATCTCTAAGGATTTGGAAGAAACTAGGACTTAAAAAAATTGTAGTAATTTGTCATCTACTTTTTTGTTGATTTTTGGCTGATTGTATGATGTTGGTGTGGTAATGCTTATTCTGTATCATTTTTGAACTAGAGTTGCTGATTTTAATTGTCTTTTCTTTCTAGTAGCCTTTTCTTTTGTAAAGGGTTTAAGGGCCCCTTCAAAACATGCTTTTCGAATAATCAAAAACATACATTAGGGAAAACCTACCTTGATACAAAAGAGCCTAATGATGAATGAGATATTTCCAATTCTTACAGATAGTTTAATATTTTTTCTATTATCTAATCATGACTTTATCCCACAAACCAATCTTGAATTTCACTAGAATTAGGTTTTGGTGTTGTCTTTAGGATTTGTGGAGCCACAATTGTGATCAACAACATAGTGAAAGTACAAGACATAAGCCAAATGTAATATTAATGTAACCTCTTCAATTTATAGTATTTATATCAAACTTATACAAATATTCATGGATTAAATATTCTCAAATAATTGGTAAGAATTGGTGGACAAGGATAAAACATAATGGTTGAAGTTACACTACACTTTTTTAGCCATTTTTTCATTTGTTCAAAAAATAGAACATGTCACACTCTCCTTTGCCTTCACAAAGGAGAACATCTAATAAATATAAATCCTACAAAACATAACTCATTGGGCCACTTGGATATTTGGAATTACTCCTTTATGATGCAAGCCCAATTAGGCATCCACCTTCTTGACCAATAATTATTTGACCCTTAAGTCCATGTCATAGAACAGAAAACTACAAACAACTCTTTTTTGAATGGATAAATGATAGGAATCAATAAACAAAGAATTCTAACCATTTCTTGTTCTATATAGAATAAAGAGATCACATGACTTCTACGCTGACATTGAATGGCA
This sequence comes from Sequoia sempervirens, assembly GCA_007258455.2. Classification (NCBI taxonomy): domain Eukaryota; kingdom Viridiplantae; phylum Streptophyta; class Pinopsida; order Cupressales; family Cupressaceae; genus Sequoia; species Sequoia sempervirens. The sequence goes on along the minus strand of VDFB02204435.1, from coordinate 10,022 downwards.
AGCAAAATACCGTGAGAATTCCCTCATTGTCAATTTCACCATCATAAGCCAATTTGACCAAATTAGAAGAACCATGTATGGGGAAAGTGGAGGATCTCTGTAAATCGAATATAACATGTCTCCTCGCTCACTCCGGAGTAATAATAAAACAATATTAAAATCCCTAGTGATTTTAATAAACGCATGGCAGGGAGAAAACAATGCACAAGCATCAAATCATATAGCTAAAAGGCCAAGGATTGAAACCCCAATTTTAACTCTGGCCGGATTATCACAATTGTTACAATTTGCCTCCACTTGGCAAAGCAGAGAAATAAGCGGCTCCGCAAAGAATGATTTTACTCAACAACACCTCTTTATTAGGGACCAAAATGTCCGCAAAACCTAGCGGCCACCATCTTAATCTAAAGCCCCACAGAGCGACACCAAACCAAGAAAATATGGAATAACGTACCAGGTTACCAAACTAAAATGCACAAGAACACCAAAAAATATAATTTTAAAATGACAAAGAAAAGAGAAAACTTTAAAACTCAAAAGCCGCACAATGAAATTAAATATCTAACATATTACATGAAATGGCTAGAACCAGGAATGGATATTCTTATTAAATATGGAAGCCGCCAACCGTCCTATGCAAAAATGTGGATTACACTATCCCCGCCATGGACCCATTGTAAATCTTAAAGGTTATAGAGGAAAACATAAACTAATAATTCCCCAAATCAAAAACATTTATTTTAGATTTCTAGTTATTGAATTCTTTTATTATAATGCATTTACTACCTAGCCAAAATATAATTATTCTCATACATTCAAGAATGCACACATGTGCATATTTTGGTTGAAGATCAAGAATAAAAATTAACTTTTGGGCCCTTATATGAATCAAATAGCTCACTATGGAAAACATAAAAATCATGCATATTAACATTACCATAGTTGCATCAAGTATTTACGCTAATATTACATGGCTCATCATTATTGGAAAGTTAATTTATCCCAAAAAATAGGAAGATAAAATTCTTCATAATCTAATGCCTTGACATTGTCCTAAATGCAAACCATTTTACATATATCAATATCAAACTTAAATGCATCATATTCACATGTTGCAAAATGACATACTAGGCTACATGATTTTTATAAAGAAAACTTTTTATTAGGAAATCCCAACCAAAACTCTCAAATATAGGAAAATTCTCTTAAGTAAACTATATTGGGTTAAATATGTATGTCACCTAAAATGTGTAGCTCATCTTCTTCTTCATTTGCACAAAGATCCAACTATTACTTCTACTATCAATTTGGTTATCTTTATTAATGCTTGTAAAATATTATTGTAATGGTAAGTAAACCCTATAAATCAAAATAGAAAATATCAGATACACTTGAGTCATATAGATAACCCAAACCATCATTTAGATCATTGAAGTTAAATATGGAAAGTTGAGGCACCACATGTGAAGGACCTAGTTTTTCATATTATAGGCTCTTTTTTTTTCATCACATTCATTGTAAGATGCTACATGAGACTCATTACAATAACCAAATTCATTAATAAATCTACTAGAAAATTTATTAAGAAATAATGCTAAATTGACTTCATTAGTAGTTTATTCATCTTCTTTTGTTAGAACTTCTCTTTTAGCACATTTTGTATCTCTAATTATTGGAATGCTTCAAACCAAAGGAATGAATCACTATATACTACAACTTGGTCATTAGTATTACAAATATTTATAGCAACTCATTAGACTAAACATCCAAATCTAAGGGATTATCAATAGAAACAATTTTGGATGTAAGATGTAACATCATTGATACCCTAATGGTTTCATCAATGTTTACCTCAATAATAATCCTCTGAGAGACTTATGAGATTCATCTCTTTTGAAAATATTATACTTAGAATAAAAAACTCCATGATAAAATCTCAAACATTCTTATATAATCGATCTTACATGCTTAGGGATATTTATCACAACTCAAAGTGAGATTATCTAATATTAAATGGACAAATTGATTCATTGTTATTTTTTAAATATTAGAAAGCTATGTAATTGACCTACTAAGATCAACTTTATCTCTAAACTACTCAATAATAGTATTTTGAAATTTTTCATAATGTGAAATATAATTATCTGAGAAGCTAATATAATTATATTTTATATCACCCTTCTAATAGTGAACAAATAGTTTCAACAATACATCCTCAACAAATATCTTGAAATAATTCATTAGACTAATTAAGACATGAAGATACACACTACATAATGTAAATTGCTCCCATCAAATAAGAACAATTAATTTTTGAGTGTATTAGGTATTGAATTTATAAATTTAGATATTACATTGAACTTAATTTTTTTATTTATCTTAGTGAGAAAGAGTAGTCTTTCATGATAAACTCTATACAATTATAGGTGAAAATACAAAACATTTAATTAAAAAATACCTTACTTAATCTTGTAAATTTCTTCTATATTTGGAATTGTTATTGATACGAACAAACAATGTTTCATTGATTACTAGTATTTGAGGGACTACCCCTATGAAATATACTTACTTTTAAATTCGTCATATGTTTCTTTCAAGAATAATTTTCTTAAGAACATTGGATCGCGGGGACACCCATGTTATTGATAAAAAAAAGAATCTTAAAAATTTCTACTTCAACTCACCGCAAAAATGGCTAACCGCCACATGCTGATGGGCCCGGAGTTTTCTCGCCATTCAAAAGTAAAGAGGAGAAAATTAATTCACTCCAAGAAGCAGCAGCGGCGCCGCGACTCGTGCTACGTCTCTATCTGAACTCCCCGCTGCCGCCTTTGATGAGAGGCATTTGAAAATTTCTTTAATTCAAACCCGAACCAGCCGCACAACTGATTGACTTTTGCCAGTAAATGACCGTGGATCATTAAGAGTCGAGGAGCAAAGAAACGGAAACGGGTATGACATTATAAACTCAATCAAGAGTAAAGTGGAATCTTTGTGCCACCAGCAAAGTCAAACCCTTAGTGTGGGGATGTTTAGCTTCGCAAGCTCTTGCAAAGCGAGAAGGTAACAAGAGACTAATAATGCCAGTTTACTGGCTTATACGCAGCTTATAGGCATATGAAAATTTTATTGTAGCTTACATACGGGCTATAGGTATATTTTGTTCATGGATATGTGAATAGGTGATCCATTATACATCGCCTAAAAGATCATAAGGTGCCTTTGGCCTGTAGAGAAGTAAGCTCTGTATCGGTGGAACCTCACCATTATAAATTTTAGGAAGCTACATCAAATATAAACATCAACCTTCTCGTGGCCCGGTGGGACAATCCAACACCCCGCAAACCTAAGATTTAGCGGTAGATTAACCTATCTGCCTCATGAATAACAGAAAAGAAAATAATTTATTAATAATTATTATATAGTTCATAAAAAAATTATTATTAAATAAATAAATTTTAAAAACAAATCACATTTTAAATAATAATAATATTTTAATACTATCATGGTATATCCATGTAATAAGCAATTTGTCTAAATACATTATCTATCCTTATTTTATGTACTAAAATCTATCAATCTAATTGATATTTTAAAATTAGAATATAATTCTCTCTAATATCGGAGATTCCATAGGTTTACAATGTTTTTTTACCTCCCTAAAAATAGAAATACGAAAGGGAATATTCCCCTCAAAGCATCATAAAACAAGGACAATCACTATTTTTTCTTTCAAACCTTAGAACAAATTATAAAAGCTCAATTAAATTACTTTCAAAGGCAGCTAGGTAATGTGAAAGAAATTTCATTTTTAGTCCTTGTTGTCATTGGACAGAGTGCAACAAAATATTTCAAAGCCTTGTTAACAATTTTAGGAACATTTCTCCCATTTAAGGAATTGCTAGATAAATTTGGCCATAGAAACCATATTTCTAAATTCATCTTTATGTTTGTCGATGTCATCTATTTGTGACCCCCGTTTTAGAAACATTTTGTTTTGAGTCGATTAATCTTATTTGTTTAATTGTTGGTTATTTAATTTTTTAGTTTAGTTGTTAGTTCGTTGTACTGTTGTGCATTTGATTGCATGCGTTTATGTCATTGTGTGACTTCTAGGAGTAAGTCAATGCTAAGGAGGGGAGGATGTAGTGCCCCTCCAAATCAGTCTTTCTGGATTTAGTGTAAGAATATTTGTGATTTCGTTGATAATTGTGCTATTGGATTATTTGGTGAGCTTAGCACTTTAAGTGATCTTGTTCGATTAGCGAGTTAAAATAAATTGTTATGTCCAAAGTAAATGTTTATTATTAAAGTAGTTAGTTGTCTGATCCAATGTCGTTAATTAAGTTATTAAATTATTAAGATTTTTTTTAGAGGGTTAATGACTTAATAGGTTATATTATTTCTTTGTTAAAGATGCCATTTTAATATAAAATGATTATAAAGGGTGTCTTTTAAAATTTGAGGAAACTCATATATTCAATATATCAAAAGTTTACAAGAGTCCTTTAGAAAAATTGAAGTATATATATGTATATATATATAACCAAATTTTAAAACATATTTGAAAATATAAAAGTAATTAATCATATAAGAATTTATTTTTATTTTCAACCCTTAATATATATATATATATATATATATATATATATATATATATATATATATAAATGTTTTAAGGTAAAAGAATCAAACTATATTTAAAATACCCTTATAATTTAAATTCAGCATAAAGCATATAAGAAAACAAAATAAATGTCTAAGAAAATTGAATAAAATCAATTCTGGCAAGTCCACGTGCCTTGTCCCTACATCCTCATTTTGCATGCATTTCTAGGAAGGGCAGCTGCGCATAACGTGGAAGAGGGAGGAGGCAAGCTGCCATGAAGAGGAGGACGTGCCTTGTCTAGGGGGGACACGACTTGTTTTGGGGAGGCTGTCAAACACCTCTCTTGCCTGGTCTACGCGGGGGGGCATTTTTTTTAGAGGGCTGTCAGGGCACTTGCAGGGATAGGATCGGAGAAGGAAGCTTCCTTGCAGAGTTGATTATGTTCACATTTTGTGATCATTCATCTCATTCCAGGGTATGGCGTCTCTTTAAGGTACTCTGTCAAACAATTCTGGAGTTTATTTTGTCTGTGATTCCGCAATTTTGGCATATCGACCAGGGCAGTTTCAACTACCTCATCTAACAGTTTTCCCTTTTATCCGTTACTATGCATGATCAAATGCAAAAGCTATCTTCCGGACGATTGCTTAAGCTTGAGAGTTTCTTAAACCTTTAAACCAATCCATTTCGTGCTTTTCCTTCAATCCGGTGCATTCATGAGATCACATTTCTTTAAAGTTTTTTGTCAAACAGTTTCGTACCTTGTTTGTTTTTCCACATTTTTGCTTACATGTTTGTCAGCGTAGCTGGGTGTGATAGAACCCACAGGCACCTTAGGTTTAGCAGGTAACCTGGAATTAAGCTTAGGGATTGTCTTCATGATAGAATTTACCGGCATGAAGGTCAACCTTGCACTCTTGATGATCAGCTATTCCTGTAATGCAATAAGGGCGACTGATGTGTGAAGTATGTGCAGCCCTCATCCGTTAAACCTGCCTTCTGCGCACCTCCTACACAAGCAAAGCTTACTACATAAGGTTGCGCTGCAGGGTGCTTCATTAATTCAAAGATTTAGAGAGTTTCCTTGCAAAGTCCATTCTTTGTACTTATCTTGCAATCACTGCATTCCCCGAGACCACATTTCCTTGAGGAATTCTATGAAAACAGTTCGCATGCCTTGTTTATGATAATCTGTCACGTCTCCAGTACCTGAGAACAGAATGGTGTTGAGGCTTAAATAATTGCTATGTATCTTTTGTCAGCCTGTCTCAGAATAGGAAGTTTAACAGTTTAAATAACTTGCATGTTTTCTCTTGGCGTCACCTGCCAATTGCTTTTGCTCGGAAGTTTCCAAAGCCTTTTCAATAAATCCATCTTGTACACGCCCTACAATCACTTTCCTCCTTGAGATTCCTGTCTTTTCTCCAATTATCTCAGCCTTGAGTTTTTGTTTCACTAATCATCTTCATCATCATCGTTAAATGAGTATGCAGCATCAGCGTATACTTTGGAGCTAACCCCAGTTGCATTTTCAGGGCCCTTTATCCTTAGCCAACCACAGTGTCAGCAAGGAGCGATGAATAATTCTGTGTTTTGGAGTTACCAGTCTGCAACTGCAAATTTTGAAACCCAGGTGGTAAATTAAAACCCATTCCAGCCATCACAACTTCGCAACCTGTCTCAGTAGTAACACTTGAACATAAAAAATGCCTGTAGAGGTTCTTATATAAATTTTGTAGGCATTAATTTCTACCAACGAACGAATAGGATTGTCAACTATGCATTTAATATAGAACCTTCTCATCCTCTATTCCGGACTCTTCTCCCACCGACTTCCACCGACATAAAACAGATTTTATGCATGTGTTTGGTGACTGTAATAGGTTCTGGAGAATTCCAAAGCCCTCTATAAAAAGAGGCAGATGTAGACATTTTAAGCAAGCAATACAGAAGCGTGCAGCAGCACGTAAAAGATTTAAGTGTTTGTGTTTATCTTTATAAGTTTCCAGTTTTAAATTTCTTGTGTTCGTCCATGCCCAACCCACCGCTGGTGTACTAGAGCCGATGGTGAAGCTCCAGGATGATGATGTCTGGTGGTGTGCAAATTTTTGAGGTTGCAAATCTTGGGCATGGTTTCTATCTCTGAGCTGCCCTCTATGAACTGCGTAGGCTGTTGTAAGAGATAGGAATTTGTATGGTGCTAAGAAGTGAGGAGTCAAACAAGGAAGAAGTTGCCAGCATAAAGATTGCCGAAAAATAGTATTGCCAGTCCATATCATTGCCAATCAAAGTGGAGATTGTTGATTTCAAAGAAGGCATAACAGCTTTTAGAAGTCCGCAGGCTGTTCGAAGGAAGAGCAGGTCCAAGATAATTTGCAGTTGTTGTTCTTAAGTTCATTGTGCAGAGATAAAAGGAGAGGCAGATTTAAGATTGGAGAAGCCGTCTGTTAAAAGGCCGTGACCATTAAGGAGGAAGTCACTGTTATTGATTCCGTTGCAGATTATTTTTGTCTGATATTTCAAAGAGAAGGATATCTTTCAAAGAGAAGGGTATCGGATGAAATGTAGAGTTATTAGAGATTGACATGAGGCCGCAGTCCTTAGAAGTTGGCAGGAAAGAAGCTGTCCAGAATTTGTAGAAATTGCAGTGACAAAGTTAATTGATGAAGAAATTAAAGAAGATATAGGAAGGCACGGGAAGTTTCTAGAAGAAGAATAAGGTGAGTTTAATTATTTGTTTCAATGGGAAAAATTGGAAAAAGGGTTAAAAAAGAGAATGAAAATTTAGTGGTTGAAAACAATTTCTTGGAAGAAGAATTAACAAGCTTTAAAGAACAATTGGATATTGTTAAGAAAAATAATAGATTCTATTTTGAAATTAATAAAGAGATACAAAGAGAAAAGTGTAAACTTTTAGATGAAAATTATAATCTTGAAAAGGAATTGGAAGAAGTTAAAGATAAAAGTGAAAAGTTAGAAGAAAAGTTAAAATTATTTGATGAGGTTAAAAAGAGGAGTGAAGAGTTAGAGGAAAAGCTAATATTTTTTGAGGAGATCAAGAAAAAGAATGAAGAACTAGAACAAAGAGTGAAATTGGTTGATGACTTAGAAGAGAAATTAAAGAAATTAAAAGAAGCAAATAGTTTGCAGATGAAGGAAATTACAAAATTGAATGAATGTTTGAAGTCAAAATCCGTATGTGATGTTTCATGTAGTACAGAGGATTTGAATTTGTCAATTGAGAAATGTGTTTTTGCTGAAGAAATTTGTGATAAAAATTGTCAAAATGATAATGTTGTTAGACGTAATGGCAATGATAACAATGTTGGTTTAAAGATCATGGAAAGAATGGGATACAAAGGTAAAGGTTTAGGAAGGTATGATCAAGGAATGAGAGAGCCAATTAAGCCAATAATGAGGCCAAAGCATGAAGGTCTTGGATATGTGACAGGTAAAGGAAATAATATAGGTGTAACCAAATTTGTTAAAGAAATGGAATGTGTGCAATGTTGTCATTGTAACAGGAAAGGGCATACAAATGATAGATGTTGGGACTTACATCCTTGCAGTATTTGTGGTTTGAAGAATCATTCTGAAAAGACATGTTGGAACATAGAGTGCAAGAAAGATTCTATGGAAGGTTGTATGAAAATGGATTGTGGATGGGTTTATGGATCGAGTTGGCAGAAAATTACAGGTATGCTTAAAAATTGGTTCAAGTATAAAAGTTCTCACGTAAAACTTGATAGCAATCATAGAAAGTTTGAAGCAACAACAAATACTTTTGGCAAGGCATCTATAGATGGCAAATTTTCAGGAAGTTGTAGATTGAAGGTTTGAGAGACTGTCACAACAGTTGGACAAAGACAAAGGCATCATCAGGCATGAAGACCGTCAAGATGGAAAATAAATGATTTGAGAAGTCTGAAGAGTTGGTTGCAACCACAAGACAAAGAAGAGAAAGAATGACCGTAGTCAAAGGAAAATGAACAACAAAGGAATTGGAGAATGCCACAACATTTGACAAGAGAATGACATTAGAATTGAGAGTTGTTTGAAGCTATGGAAGAAAAGAATTTGAGGAAGCATGCAGACTTCATTAGAGACAAAAGAATTAGTGATTGTAAATGGGTACCTAACAAGGTTTACTGTACTGACCCATCTCTACTTCAGATTGGTGACAAAGAAGAGAAAGAAATGACCGCAACAAAAGGCAAACAAACAACAACAAAGGAATTTGAGAAATGCCACAACATTCGGACAAGAGAAATTGACATTAGAATTGAGAGTTGTTTGAAGCTATGGAAGAAATGAATTTGAGGGTCTGTAATTTCATAGAGACAAAAGAATTAGTGATTGTAAATGGGTACCTAACAAGACTTTAAGCTGAGACCCATCTCTACTAGATTATGGCATGTGCAATTGGTTGGTGGTAGAAATTAAGGGGGAGTATTTGTAGGCATTAATTTCTACCAACAAACGAATAGGATTGTCAACTATGCATTCAATATAGAACCTTCCTCATGAATAGACTGTCAACTGATGCATTTACTATAGAACCTTTCTCATCATCTATTCCTACTCTTTCTCCCACTCTGACTTCCTACCAACATAAAACAGGATTTTATGCATGTGGCTTGGTGACTGTATTAGGTTCTATAATCTCTCAAAGCCCCCATAAAGAGCAAAACGCATTACTCTTTGGCCAAAACAACACAGAAGGCAGCAACACGTAAAAGATTAAGTGTTTGTGTTTATCTTTATAAGTTTGTGTTTTAATTTCTGTGTCTGTCCATGCCCATCCACCCCATCAGCCTTTCTGATTCTGTTGGCGACCTGTCACTTCTGCAGTACTCGAAAATAGAATGTTGTAGAGGTTTAAATAATCTCTTGTTTTCCTTTTTCAACCTGTCTCAGCTGCAACACTTGAACATCGAAGGGAGTGGACGTTTAGATAAGCTCCCGATTCCATTCACAACTTGTTGCAGCGGCAATGCCTGAACATGGTAGGGCGTATAGATTAAAATAACCTCCCTGACTCTTTGGCAACTTGTCCCATCCGCAGCACCTGAGAATAGAATGTTGAAGAGGTTTAAATAATCTTTCTAATTTCGTTGTCAACCTGTCTCAGCCACTGTTTGATTCTTCACTGTGGCGATTATTTGGTGATCTTCCCCAACCCATAGTCCTCTTTATCTCTCCTTTTGGTCACTCTATTTGATCCTTAAGTGCAAGCTCTTTCATTTTGCTAGATTTTAACTGGTCCAATCTCTCTACTTCAACCTCGATTTGTCAATAATATCAATGGAAAATGCACCAGGGGCTGCGACTTCATCAATAGAAGCTGCAATATTTCAAGTCACGTGATCAAATAGTCTTTGCTCATTCGAAGGGTATCCATTAGATTCCATAA
>VDFB02204434.1:0-24565 GCA_007258455.2 Sequoia sempervirens | reverse complement strand
TTGTTGGGGGATTTGAACCCCCAACCTATCTCCGCCAAACTTAGCTCCTGGCCGTTGCACCATATCCGCGGGTTTTACTAGAAATGGTGGCCGATTTGTTTTGTTAAAAAGACAGTTAGATTTTTGAAAGAAAATGAGCCGTCGGGTTGGAACCCCGAATCGACCGGGAAGCAAAATCTTCAAATGCCAATAAGCCATTCGGCAGTTCTAAAATGTAAACGGCATCGGTTTGTTTTGTTGAAACTATAAACCGAATGCCTTATTTTAAGAAAAAGGAAAAAAACAACTCCCCTAAATTAAAATAATAATCCCTATTAAAAGATTAGTTAAAATCTCCTAAGCCCGAATAAATAATAATAAGGGGCTTAAATTTATTTTATATGATTTAACATAGATAGTGGGGGTTATTTTTAAAGATTTATATGCAAAATTGGGAGATTATGTAAATCATATGGTTTTATACCATATTGGGTGAATTTTTTTTGTATAAAAGGGATGTAAGGGTGAGAGTTGAGTTAAGTGATTTTGATGTGAAACTCAATTTTTTTAAGTTGAGAGAAACAGATGTCGGGTGTTACGAAGAAAGGAGATCTTTGAGCCATTCTTGTACGTCGGAGTTTTGTTATGCTGCCGAAGTGTTCAAAGGAATGGTCTTGGTGCATTTGTAACTGAATTTCGGAGATTAATCGGATCGGTCGTACTCTATTGGAGCTGACCCGGAGACGTAGTCACGTTTGTGGCGAACTCCATAATCAAACTCTGTTTGCATCTCTCTCTTTCTTTCTCTCACTTTCTTTCATTCTGTTGTTATCACCTTGTCATTTTAATTATTTCCATGAGTTAATTTTGTTCTAATTAACTTGGATAAATCTTTGTAAAAGTTAAGCATTTCCCCACCTCAAGTAAATAGTCTAGATCCTATACTGCATCAGCTAACTTGGAAGACTTTCCAAAGGCAATGGAACTTTTATGTGGCCTAACTTTTAAGAAGACTTTATCCCCTACCGCAAACTATCTAAAAGTTCTATTCTTGTCAACATAACTTTTCTATCGGTCTGCCACCTCCTTCATTATGCTCTTAATAACTCTCATTGTTTCTTCCATCTCCTTGAGCATTTTAGGTCCTACTATGATCTTGTCTTCCAATCTATCCCAATTGATGGGTGTATGGAACTTCCACCCATAAAGAGCTTCAAACAATGTCATACCTAGAGATGTGTGATAAGAGTTATTGTAAGAAAACTCTACCAACGACAAGTATTCTTCCCACTTATACTATTGTTCCATGCAGTACATTTGGAGGAGGTATTGACTACCTGATTCACCCTCTCGTCTGCCCATTGATCTAAGGATGATAAGATGAGCTAAAATTTAACTTGGTTCCCAATGTGGGATTCAAGGTTGTCCTAAATCTTGAGGTCATTCAGGTGTCTCTATTAGAAATGATATTCTCTGGCACTCCTTGTAGATGAAAGATCTCTTGGACAAATTTCTTGGCTAGGGTCAACAATCCATCCTCAAGGTTTGTTGGGATGAAGTGCACCACCTTGGTCAACTTATCAATCACAACTAAGATAACATCTTGTCAATTCTTACTCAAAAGTAACCCCTATACGAAGTCCATACTGATCACCAACCATTTATACTTAGGTATGTCATGAGGATACAATAGCCTTGCTGGATGTCTATGTTTAGCCTTGATTCACTAACACTCCAAGCATCTAGGTACGTACTCCATCACATCCTTCTTGAGTTTAGGTCAAATGTACAAAGTTTTTAATTTTGTGATCATTCTAGAAAATCCAGGGTGTCCTAAATAAGGTGCATTATGAACCTCTTCTAGAACCAACTTCCTCATCTCTCCAGAGTCTGGGATGTACATTATTCTCTAGTATCTCAAAATATTATCAAGTTCGATCTCATACCCATCAAACCGATGATTTGACAGATTCTTTGCTAAGGTGTTATTCACTCTTTCATAGTGCTCATCCCCTAGTAAATGTTGTATCATTTGTTGTCTAAGATTAGACCTTGTTGAGATCATGGCTATCAAGTATCATTTTCTACTAAGAGAATCAACCAAATTCTACTCTCTTTTCCTTTTATATACCCAGTCCAGAAGTCATACTCACTAAGGAATTCCAACCACCTTCTCTGTCATGCATTGATTTTTGGCTGAGTAAAAATGTATTGCAATCCAAAATGGTCTATCTTGATCTCAAATGAATTTCCCAAGAGATAATGCCTCCACATCTATAAGGCATGAACTATTGCAACCAACTCTAAATCATGTGGTGTGTAATTCACCTCATGCTATTTAAGCTTTCTTGATTCATACGCTACCACTTGTCCATCCTACATTAGAGCTACTCCCAATCCCTCTCCTGAACCATCTGTGATTATAGTGAATCTTCCATTAGGATTATAGATGGTCAGCACTAGTGTTTTCATGAGCCTCTCCTTCAGGAGTTGGAATGCATGTTCACACTTCTTGGTCCATTCAAACCATGTTCCCTTTCTTTGGAGTGGCATGATTGGAGATACAATCTGGGAGAACCCTTGCATAAAATTTCTATAATATCCTACGAGGCCCATGAAGCTACATACTTATGACACATTTTGAGGTACTAGCCATTCCAAGATCACCTTGATCTTCTCAGGGTCTACCTAGACTCCCTCGACTGAAATAATATGGCCTAGATAGTGCACCCTATCTTGATAAAATGAACACTTGGATAGCTTACCAAAGAGTTTCTTCTCTCTCAGCCACTATAAAACTATCAAGTTCCTATCATGATCTTCAAAATACTTTGATTAAACTAGGATGTCAACTATGAAAATCAAAACAAAGTCATCCAAATAGTCTCTGAACACACTACTCATGAGGTTCATGAAAGCTATAGGTGCAATAATCAAACCAAAGGGTACCAAAGTGAACTCATAATGTCCATACCGAGTTTGAAAGGAAGTCTTGAAATATCTTCTTCCTTTATTCTCAACTAATGCTACCCTGACCTGAGATCAATTTTTGAGAACACTGTCGCTCCTTTCATTTTGTAAAAAATACTCATCAATCCTTGGGAGTGGATATCGATTCTTGATGGTCATCTTGTTCAACATCTGATAGTCTATGAACAGACAAAAGGTTTCATCCTTATTTTTCACAAAGATAACTGGTGCTCCCCAAGGAGACACAATGGGTCTTATGAGCCCTTTGTTCAATAATTCCATTAACTGGGCCTTCAAATCATAGAGTTCATTGGTGGTCATTTGATATGGTGCTTTGGATTGAGGCTCAACTCCTGGTACAAGGTCAATAGAGAATTAAAATTCTCATTTCAGAGGTAACTCCATGCTCGTTCATCAAGGAATACATATTAGAACTCCTTGAGAATAGGGTAGTCATCTAGATACAATTCCTTGCTATCAGGGTTATCGATATGCACAACATTAATAACACATCCCTTCTGATGAGCTTTTTTGAGTTGTATAGCAGAGATCTATCTAAGCTCTAAATTTTTTTCATCCCACAGATCTCAACTGGGTTCCCATAATTATCTAGACAACTAACTATATTATCCTTGCAGTTCACTATAGAATTATGCTCCACTAACCAATTTATCCCCAAAATTACATCATATGAGCCTAAGGGTGCCACATATAGGTTAACTTGGGTTTGGAAGGTTGGAAGCTCTAACTCGCTGCAAAAGAGATATGTTTCTACCCTCCTCTCTGCTCAGTTTCCATACTGGACTGTCCATGATTTTTCCATGTATCCAAGTCTAATAGGAATTTTGGATATTATTCTAGGGTCTATCAAACATTTAGTAACTTTGGTATCAATTAAAATAGAGACAGTTCAACCATAGAGCTTACCCATCAACTGTATTAGTGAAGCTTGATACTCTACATGTTTGTTATCCACTGTAGCATGGATTTGATGATGTTGAGATTGTTGATAGTTTCCTTCCATTTGCGACTTCAACTGTTGTGGAAAATTTGAGGCATAGTGATCACCTCCACATGTATAACACCCATCTCGATGCCCTTTGTGACCTCCTCACTTGTCCTCTCTGAAGCCCTTCTACTTTTGGTCATCTTTTCCTTTGTTATTATTTTCCTTCTTGCGCTTTCCACCACTACCACCTTCCCTTTCTCTTGTGACTCACTTCCCCTCTTGATATTATAGATTTGATGGTTCTTGTCTCCTTTATGAAACTTCTTGTTCCCAAACTATGACTTAGGATTTGAATTATTGTGGTAATTTGATAACTGCTACAATTTCTACTCCTATTTGGTGGCCTTCAAGAAGAATTTTTTCATGGTGAGAGGATCATGCATGTCCACTTCTGCTCCAATGTGGGCTCTAAGTCCTAATATGAACTTCCAAATATGAAAAATTTCATCTCCTTGATACTAGGGCACATACTTCAGTAGGTTGGTGAAATTTTCCTAGGATTGGGTCACAGTTATGCTCCCCTGAGTTAGGTTTTGAAAATTTGTCACCTTCTTGTCAAAAAAGAGTTACAATTACCATCTCTTCCTGAAAGATTGGAGGAAGAGTTCCCAAGTAATCTCAGCGGGATGAAGATTCCTTTTGGTCTTTCCATTATCCCACCAAGTAGCTTCTTCCCCTAAAAGCTAATATGTAGCCCACATAGCCTTAGTTTGATTAGATGGATTACAGAGTCCAAAATATTTCTCCATCTCAATGATCCATGCCTTGGCTCTTGTTGTAATGGTTTTCTGATCAAACTTAGGCAATGCTAGCCTTTTGAGATCCTTTGCTAGTTCTTCCTCAATTCGACCTCGAGGGCCTTCTCTTCAACCACCTTCTCCCTGATTGACTTCAACATTCCTGTGAACCTGATCCTTGTGTGCCACTTGAACCTCATGTTATATATGATCCATATGAGCCTCTTTTTGATTCAAAAGCTCTAGAATATATTCCATCCTCTTGTTTGGTCCATTATCTAACCCACTACCACCCGTCTCTTGCTTGGTGGTGACCATGTACTAGCTTACACTCGACCTACATCAAATTCCACGTCCATCATAACTTAAAATTGGGTTCTACGAGTAAACATTCTTATTCACATAACATTACATAGACATGCATATATCACTCATTCATTGAAGACATACACATTCATGCACAATAAACATGTTTGGATTTCTTCACTTGAACAAACCAAAAAAAACATCTTGCTTTATTTATATTAAGTGTGGGACAATAAGCCCTTATTTACAAAAGTATCTTGTTACATTAGTCATTTTTCTCATTCTTAGATACGAAACTCCTCTGGGTCCTTGTCAGAATTTACATCAATTTTCTCAGAAGAGGAGGTTTGAGCACGCAGGCTCTACTTTTCCCCTTTAGTTAATAAGAGTGTGTTTGGTCCACACCCTAGAGGCCAATCTCTAATTGTAGAAAGCTTCTTAATCTTAGGGGTTCACTTTGACTCCTCAATCTTCTTGCATCTCTCCAGTTTAATTCGAGTGAGGGCTTGAGCTAGAGTCTCATCATCAAGGTTACATCATAGTCCATGATAATCATGAAAACATCAAAGGTCTCCTCTTGATGCTCACCTCCACTAGTGGACGAGAACGTGGTTGAAGTGCTTTACCACCCAACCATGAAGCTTATTCTTACCCAAAATTCTTCCAACTTGAAGAATGCCCGATCTTTCATGGAAAGTTTAGCAAGAGAACAATCTGCAAGGTGGAATCTAGTGTGTGCTCAAACATCAACATGCATCTCTATCTATGATTAGAAAAATGCAAGATCTATGTTAGGAATGGTAGAGAGTGTTATCACAAAGTCCATACATACATAATGGACTAATTGCTTGGCCAAGCCTAAAAATTTAGTTGCAACAACAAAGATAGAAACTTAGCAACTATCCCAAAAGGAAACTTTCTAACAACACCATTATACTCTCTAAACTCCATTTCGGCACCCATCCCAAAAGGAAACTTTCTAACAACACAAGTTATACCTTAGCAACTATCTACCCTTCTAGAAACATCTACCCCGAGGTGTTCTATTCAACTTAGGTGTTTCTATTCTACTCAAACAAGGGAATATTCTTTACACACATATCTATGAAAAATAAATTTATTGTAATTATTTCCCTAACTTAATAAAATAAAAAATAATTCAAAGGATATGTTCAATACATTATCCATTCATTTCAAACACACATCACATAATTACATTCAATGTAATTCAATATTCATTTAAGAATAAATTAGATAAGTAAAAAAAGAAGGTATGTCACAAGTATGTGTATGTACATAGATGAAGGTCTATGTGCATACACATATATTTTCCAACTTAAGTTAATATATTTGTGCATACATTTTGAAATGAAATCCATTATAATAGATTCCTTTCATTCAAAATAATGCCACATATTATCATATTGTCTAACAATAATACAAGATGTAAATTTTCCCTTTTCAAAGATATAATAACAAATTTGTTTGAATAGTTTTCACATACTAAAGTGTTTTTTGTAACACAACAATGCTCTTTGTATCATGACAATGTTGTTTGTATCATAATAATTTTGTTTGTATCAAAACAAATTCTTTTTGTAACAAAACATTACTTTTTGTATCAAAACAATGTTGTTTGTATCAAAACACTATTTTTGAAAAAGGAAAAAAGGTTTTGAATGGACCCGAAACCATGTACAGCAGGTTTTGAATGGACCCAAAACCATCAAGTTTTAAGTGGACCCGAAGCCCACCCCAAGGAGAACAAGTTGCTCAAAGAAAGAATCAAAAACATCCAGCAGCTCACCAGGGATGAAAAAACGCCAGCAACCTGCCACAAGCCAGCAGGTTGCCCATAAAAACAACCAAGAAATCACATGAATCTTGGCATCGTTGGTTTTGACGGGACCAACAACCCACTACACTCAATAGTTATAGACAAGACCAACAGCCCATAACACGAGGTTTTGACAGGGACCTTAAACCCAAATATGCAACTTTTCACAATACAAATCAAGATCAAAGCTCCACCACAATATCAAAAATATCACAATGTTTGTATCAAAACATTGTTGTTTGTATAAAAAAAAAATACTATTTGTAGCAAAACAATGCATTTGTATCAAAAAAATGTTGTTTGTATCAAAACAAATACTGTTTGTAGAAGTTTACAAGTTACTATGCCAATATGTTTCGTTAACAGTGCGAAGTTATCTAGTACATCATGTAAATGGTCAATGTTCTATCATCATGGTTATACAATTATCTAGATAGTACTAGTATCCTTTTTTGTGCAAACAAAAGAATCAAATGCCATGCTTATCATTTCCAATCACATACAAGATGGATCATTTAAATTATTGTTTCGGGTTAAGACAAATATCCAAGTTTCTATGGGGAAATTGATATGGATATAAGTTCAAGCTACTTTCATTTAAAAAATGACTAATAGTTGAATGACTATTTGGTTGGTTTATAACAAATATTATCATTAGTCGAGCCTAGAAGAAATGTTGATTATTGACTTACCATGTTTGATGCTTGGCTAGTAAAATATATTCATAGTTTACATTCTAAGAATGATATGTGCATGCAAATGAACTGGTGTAAACAACCTATGCAAGCATCACATGTATATAAAGAAAATGGGGATTCTTTATGTTGAATGATTAAATGCTCATTCTAATAGCAATCTAAAATTTGATCCTAAGGATTGAGCTTCATTTTGATAAAGATGATCAACACTAGTATTCTACCTTCATTCATTGTGAATGAGGTAACACGAATTATACACAAGCGGCAACCACCCTTCACTCTATGAACGATATCAAAGGTCATTTTTCCTATTTGGAGTAGTATGCACATTTGTCCATGCAATCACAAAGAACAAACATAAATAAAAAGTTAACATCAAAGAGTTGCTACTTCTCTTAAGGGAAGGTAACAATAAAAAGAAATATTTAAAATTTGAAAACCCTAACCTTTAGCTTCTACTGATTAGCCATGAAAATTGCAAATAATAAAATGACAAGGAGAAACTATTACAAGGAGGAACTAGTGGTACAAATAAGTTAGATATTTTTTAAAGGTTTTACTGAAAACAAAAAAATCTCAAAAATATAAAGTTGGTTGTATGAAAAAATAAAATAGAGAAAATTAATTTCAAATAGATAATTAGTTCACGTGTTATTTTAGGGTCATCCTACAATAATGGGTCTCAAACTTGGAACATCAAAATTTCAATCTTGGATGCAAGTAACAACTTAAAACACCTTTGTTTGAAGGTATGTCGAAAATAACTCTCATTTGAAGGTGGACCTTCATTTAAAGTTTGAAAATATAAAAAAACGTTCAAACAAAGGTAATTTTCAAAAAAGGAAAAAATGAGACCTTCAAATGAAAGTCTCCATTCATTCCTTTTATGAAATTTCTATAAAAGGAAGAAAAAGGACCTTCATTTGCAGTTTAGTTTTTTCTATTTTTAGAAATTACCTTTGTTTAAAAGTTTTTTATATTCTTTTTGTTGGAAAAACATACCTTTGAATGAATGTCCTTGAAGACCTTGAAATGAAGGTATCTTCATTTGAAGGACCTTGGAACAAAGGGCCTTTTAAAGGTAGACACTTTCAATGTCTACTTCAAATTTTCCTCAGAAATTCCAGTTTCAAATGTTAGGTTGGACCTTCAAATGGAATTAACTTGACAAGATAATTTGCAAGATTAGAGTCCTCTAAACAAGCTTTCCAACAAGTATAATTTTAATACATTTTTATTTTACTTGTATTTGTTTTCTAATTTTTATTGAACATAGGCTTTTCACCAAACATTAGGTTTTTTGTTCTACATGTGTGGAAAAATAGAAATAGTATTTCATACTGAAAAACCCCAAAAAATATTTTTTCACTAGGTATTGATGTCCTTGTTTCAATTTTTTTTTTTTCGATATATACGAAACAAAATATGTGTTACAACATACCCCTATGTCTAAATTATAATTACCCTGACTTCAAAAATTAATTAAAATATATACATGCAGCAAACTTATGAAAAAATACCCATGTAGTAGATATTGATGTTACAAATCTATATTTTAAAAATTAGAATTTTATCCTTTCTAGAAAAAAAATGTTGTGTTATGACATAAACATCACTTTTAAAAAAAAAGGTTTACTACTAAAATTTTATTAAAAGTTACATAAAATATTCAATTTATTTAAAAAAAATTAAAACATATATATTTAGAATTTACGCAAATTGTCACAATTACTAGTTCACATCATCTTCAAATTCTTAGTGGTTTAGCTACTATAGGTCTCCAAAAGTGAAGACTTAGTTAAAAATGTTGATTTCAATGTCCTAATTTGGTCAAATAGTGAGACTCATTATTGTGGGATTATCCTTTAATAAAAAAATAAGAGTAAAATAGATTATTTTACCAGTCTTACTTACAACTTCTCACATTAAAAAAAAAAAAAAAACCATACAAGAAGAAAGAAGCCTTTCATTCCATCATAATACATAAAAATAAAAAATAAGAAAATACAAATCTCAAAGTGACCATTGCAACTTCAATAAAGCATATAAGCACATCAAAATCACTCTTTTTGAAATTTCCTTATCTCTCATTTGGTTTTGCATGTAAAATATACCTAGGGAATAAGAAAGATGGTATTGAGATATTTTTGGACAAAATTCAAGAGAAAAAAATCCCTTCTTACAAAAATTCAAGTAAAGAACAGATTATCACACAAGGGGGAACACCCTCTAGGCATAACTCATTGAACTTATCAGTGCCAAACTCATTTTAAAAAAAAATTGATCGAATGTGTTACAAGGTAGCAATTAGACAAACTTATCATCTTGCATCTTACCCTACAAATTCATACCGCAATCCACCATAAAATAATTTTTTCTTGAGAATTGATTGAAAATGATGTAATCATCACTTCATGTAATCATACTATTGTCACTCTCTAGAGTTTATTTCCCCACAAAGAGGGTAGTCCATTAAACTTTTCCCCATTAAATTTTTTTTTTTTATCATGAAATTAGGAATATTTTGATATATTTCATTAGCAAGGGTGAAAGATGTGTTGTTCTGAGTAGACATCATCTACTTTGTTCTATCTATGCAATCCATTATCACTATTGTAGAGGTCATTGTCCTTAAGAAATTATAAAAAGATATTATCAAATATTTATCCACATATTTTAAATTGGAACATATCTTTATTTTTATGTGCTACTTATTTTAAAAATATTATGTTTATTATTAAATTTTAATATTTTAATATATAGATAGATGTAAAATTTAAAATAAAAGATTTAAAATTATTAACACACTTAAATTATTACACTTCACCCTTTCCTGCCATTACAAAATGTCTCATATATGTACAAGAATGAAAATACCAAGAATTAAGATAGCGCTATCAATAGAAACATAAGATGTAAATTAGTTTACAGGAACATATTAGCACAAACTACATAACCTCTGATTAATGATAGTGTTATGGTTCGCATTTTTTTTTTAACCAAAGCATATAGGGTGTCGTTAATTACAGCAGAATCCAGACAAATTCTACTTGGCATCCAAATTAATTTTTCTATAATTGCAATAGCCTCAAAAAATCTGCCATGTGTCACACCAACACCCGCAGTATCTTCTTGAATATGATTCCGGCCGCACCATTCAATTCCTTAAAGAATTCAATTTAACCAACTGAAATTGGAATTATGATATCACAAACAAACTCTTCCATACCCGGTTATAAATCCAGGTTGGAAATTCAGGTTAGGAGTAATAGCTGAAGTAACAGGAAATCAAACGTCGCTTTCCTCTAGATTTTAATAATACCCAAGGAAATCCTCTGTCATCTTTTTATTGGACAATTGGTGATTCTACAAAGAGGCTGACTGATTCCATTCACCTTTTGTCATTGGCTTATTGAGAATCCAAATTGAATGCTGCCACTGGTGCAGATGCCTAATACGTTAATGTTCGAGTATTGCATTGTGCTTCAACCTCGAAAAGATTATTGAACTTCTAAAACTGGCAGGGACTACACTTATTCCACCTGCTATAAGGTGTACTCTCCAATTGCAATCCCTAAGCTTTATTATCAACTGTTATTCATTCCTGTTATCTTAGTCATAGTAGTAGTACTAGGGACTCTGATTCATTCAAATATTACTAAATGGCTAAGGAAATGTCAGAAGATATATCCATACCAGACCCAGAGTTTTTGGGCAGAAGACTGGGGAGAAACAGAAAGAAATTTGTGGGAATTCGACAGAGGCCATCGGGTCGATGGGTGGCCGAAATTAAGGACACCATTCAAAAGATCAGGCTGTGGCTCGGCACCTTCGACACGGCCGAGGATGCAGCTCGGGCTTATGACGAAGCCGCCTGCCTGCTAAGAGGAAACAATACCAGAACCAATTTCTGGCCTTCTCCTTCCCCTCATACACATGGGACCTCCGCCTTGCCCTCCAGGACTGCCAGGATGCTCCTCCTCAGGCTCAAGGATGCCAATGCCAGAAACAGGATTATGGATTCTAATTCTAATCCTCATATGCTCTCTAATTCTGATCGTTCGGAGCCCAATTGTCTCCGCAATCAGTTTCTACAGTCAAAAATTAAGGTGGAAGCCGAGTCATTCAGCTCTGATGACAACGTGCAGGCTGATTATGCCAAGAGTTCCCAAATACTCGACTTACCTTCAGAGAAGCCCTCTTGCATTAAAAGCAATGGTGATCTCATAGGTTCCAGCCTGACCAACTTGCCGGTTACTCCAAGTAACTCCATGGGTGAGGGGCTTGTTGATGGTAATGACACCGACCCAACCAGTGTTCCTCAAAATTCTCTGGAACAATGGCAGACTTACAGTGAAGAGCTGCAAGAAGAGAGTAATACTGTGCTGATGGACACAGCTGAAAGTTCTGTTTGTATGGATAGCTGCTCCCCTGCAGGAGAGGGCCTTACATCTGTAGAAACCCTAAATGAAGTCGAAAAGGACACGATTGATGGATTGAATTTAATGGGTAGCGAGGAAATGATAACTGGGTATTGCCCATTTGCAATTGCTGCAGAAATTGCAGAGCCCACCAAGAGCGACATATCCAACATTTTGATGGAGGATCAACCGTCTGATTGTGTCGGATCGGTTGTAGATTTGGGAGAATATAATTCTTCATTGTTTCGAGAGGCGATGAGGAGGAGAACTTATGAGAGGAAAATCTCGGCTTCTCTGTACGCAATGAATGGGATCTCTGAGTACTTTCGTTGTACCAGCGAGCCTGCACTAAACTTGTCTAAGGATTTCAAGGCTGGCAATGGTGATCAGATTTATCAGACTCCTGAACAGAGTGAAACGTGTTCGTCGCCCTATTCTTCTGATTCTGCAGAGGGAGCAGATGGCGTAGAGATGCTGTGGAATCCATGGAACTTGAATTTCCTTTGAGGGATTAATTAATATAAAGTAACACCTCCCTCGGTTTTTATTTAGAAAATCTGTGTATTCCAATTCCAATTTTCAATGTGTATGAGAATTGTAGTAGATGTTTTTACATAGATATGCATGCATGATCATTGCTTTGGTAAGTGTCAATCTTATAGATTCTCCACAACATCAGGAAAATTGTTTATTTTTTTATCAAATGTCCACTTTATCCCTACTGCCTCCCGCGCAGCATCCCCACAAGCAAGAAAGATAGTTCAATTATCTCAAATCCATTCGTGGCTTTTAAAACCAAATCATTATGTGCACAAATATTTTTGATAGTATTATATTAACTAGCTTATAAATTTTGAATTACTATTAACAAAATTTTAGATCTATATTATTCTATGACTCATTTTTCTTTTAACATATATATCAAAATTATTATTTTTCTGTATTTACTTAAACAATGAAATCTATGTGAAGTGTATAACATTTGAGAGATTTAGCTAACAAAGTTTGATTTTTCCTAGTGTTTTGAATATAGGTCATTATTTTTTATGATATAATTACATTCATTATAAAATAAAATATATAGATATGAAGTAAAGCATAATACATGTTTTAATTTTTAGAAAGCTGATTCTAAGGGCTACATACGTACAAAGTGGCATTCCTAAATGATTTCATTTGATCCATGAAAGGATAAATAGACTTTTTTTTTTCAACATTTTGATAAATGTAGAAGAGACTCTATTGAAGGTTTGATCTAACCCCTTTAGGCTATTAAATTTGTTAATTTTTCTATAAAATGTTTTATTTTAGAAAAAAATCATGATATCCCACAAATTGGACACACTATTATGGGATCAATCAAAAGATATCTAGTTTTACTTCTAGATCTAAAAAGGGATGTAAGAACAATGATAATATGGAGCACTATAAAGGGTTTATAAGGAAGAGGAAGAAATTTTTTTTGTTGATAATACAAATGTAATGGCCTCTAATGATGATGGTGGTGATACTTTTCCTATAGCTCTAGACACTAATTCATATAAGGGTATATATAATATAGAATCAAGAGCCTCTTTCAATGAAACTTTGAAATGAGAGTAGTTCTTAATTTGTTAGAGCTTTGATGGTTGTAGTGTGTAATCGAGGGACAAATCTCTTGTTAGTTTCATCAAATGAGGAAAACCATGGCTCACATTTCTACATAAAAAGAACAAGCCTCTCTCCAATGATTTTTACATTTGAAATTAACAAAGAATCTTGTTTGTATGAGTTAAGTAAATTATGTTTGTATGGAGGTGATTTTTAATAAGGAACAATGTCATATGTGTGGGGCCACAGTTTTAGCTAAGATATTTTAGTTTGGAACTATTTTTTAGTTGGATAGTGACACTAGGGGATGCAATAGTTTGAAGGTTCATGACTCAAGGGATCATGATATAAAAAATCAATTGATTAGGATCTATTTAGAGATTTAAACAATTGGAGTTATTAGTTGCATCCCTAGAATCATAATTTTATCAAATTTAATTTTTGCAACTCTTATACTCTTGATTTCCTTAAATTCTTATTGTCTTAGATTCTCTAGCAACCAATATGATATATATTAATGGGTCCCATTAAAATATAAATTTATGATTATTATATTACGATTAGTGCTATATTAAGCTTACATTCTTTGGATCATCTTATGTATAGTTTCTATAGGCTCAATTCATCCTTCATTATTTAGCATGGAACCAAACCTTTGTAATATCAATTTCCTTTATCATGTTGTTTCATCTAAGTTTTACACCTTTCTCATCCATATTTTCTTTGTACCTATGCCTATTATGTGATTTACCCATGTTTCCCTATGTCTAATTTATCTCATTCTTGCCTCCATGGTTCACTAGACTCAAAAAACACTAAAAATTGATACATCTGAAGGATGACAATAAAAAATTATTCTTTTCTAGTTTTCTTTATTGTAAGTCGACAAAGATTAAACATCACAACCTTGAGGAAAATGTAAATTTTCTTGTGAGGGATTATCCCACATCTATATTATATTTATACTAATACATTGGAAAACTCCTACTCCCTTTTTAAATCCAACAAGATCCAAAACTAAAACATTGGCTTAACTACATTCTTACTAAATTATATTTATCAACATAAAATAGTTATAATTAAACTTTTAGCAAGGATCATGTCCATTTTTTTCTTGATTGGTGAGCGCTTTTGAACTGGAGCTATGAACTAATGAGGCCACAAATTGGGGGACCTCATCCCTAAATCTTGACAAGCTAGACCCGCGAGCACAAAATCCCAGCAAGGACTGAGCCCGAAGGAGAAAAAGACCCACGTGGGTCTGACACAGAGTCTGCGAGCAACACATGCCAAGGAACTAGATCCGCGAGCAACACACTCCACTATGGGTCTGGCACAAGCTTGCGAGCACTCCAGCCCAACGAGGGTCTGACACAGTCAGCTACCCCCTGGGGATCACCAGCTCCTCTTGAGTACCTCCCTCCATCCTCCACTGCCATACACGTACCAATCACCTATGTACGCAACCTCCAACATGTCCATTAAGGCGGGCTCAAACCAGTATACACCAGTTTCGGCCAGGCAGGGATTTGAACTTTGGTTGCTCTAATAGTGGTGCAACCACTTCACCACTACACCACAAGGTGATCCCCCAGGATCATGTCCATTTTTTACTATAGTGATAAATGAACATGTTAAGGTAATATCTTTCTAATACACTGAAAGATAAAATATAAATTTATAATATGTTATAATCATCATATAATTAAAAATTTATCTTAATATCATCAAATATTTATTTTGACTTATACTTTTATTTAATTCTATGTATTATTTAATTAGAAAATAATTTTAATATACTTTAGTAAATAAAAACACTAGATAATATTACTAAAATAACTATATGATTAAATATGTAATTAAGATAATAATTCTATATTACAATAAAGATAGAATATAAAATAATAATAGATAATGAATATGATATATTATATCCTTTACATGGTTAAATTTATCTTTAATGTAAGAAATTATTTATATTGACTTGTATATTTATCTATTTTTTATATTACATATACATTATTTATCTAATTCATGTATAAATTATTTTATTTACATTATTTTGAAGATACTCTCATAAGTATATATGTATATATAAGTAATATATTTAAATTAACATACGTATCTTTGAGAAAATCTGTATAAAAGACACAAAGAGATATCATTGTCAAGGTGTTTGTTCCACTTTAGCTTGTTCCACTTAAAACACAAATCCGATTAAAAATGACAATATTGAGAATGATATCTCTCAATATCTTTTATGTAGATTTTTCAAAAGATGTGTATGCTACATTAAGAGTTATGTCCATAGACATTTCAAGGAATGGATTGTAATAGTGTGATCATGTTAAAAGTAACTCTCACTGTTTAACTTAAATTGACAACCATTTACATATCAAAATATTAATACTAAATAAAAATCCTAATATTAATATTTAATAATAAACATAAATAATTGAAATAAAAATGAAATATTTTTCATTTTATTTTTACCTATGACATTGTCTTCTTCCTTAAAAAAAATATTTTATTTTATTTTTTTATAATAGATTTAGTGTAATAAAATAAATTAATTAAATTTTGTTATCACATGCTTAGATCTATCCATATTTATCATGATTGTGGTATTTTATGTAGAAAGAGGAAAATCCTATTAAAATATTGTAGAGTGTGGTGGAAAATATATAGAAAAATTATTTAGGGTTGTCATGAGTAAATTCATAATATATTTAAGTTTATTCAAATTATAAGAAAAAATAAAATTTGTAATTGGAAAGGTTGTATATTTCATAATATAAAATAAAATATTAAATTATTGAAATAATTTAATATGTTAAATTTTATATTGTTGATATAATTATCTGTTTAAAATATAAAATTACTAATTTATTAAATAAAATAGAGTAAATGTTGGTAATGCCATAGTGTGATGGTTAAATGGTGTCATTGGGATTCTTGTTATGAAGGTTCAAACCCCTACAAAGATTTTATTACTAAATTTCATATTTTGAGATAAGTTCAAAAGAAATAGAATTAAATTTTTATTTAAAGCATCCGGTAAAGCAAGAGGTCACAATGTCTAGTCTCCCCCAAACCCTGGTAGAAAGGGCATGTTGCTCCAGCCACTAGTCATGTGAAAAATTTTGCACCACGCAGCTTTATAGGGGATGGATATCCCAATTCACCCAGTCTAAAAAAGAAAGAAAAATAAAATTAAGGTGGGGGCCTATTGGCTAAATCATCCTCTTGTAGGAAAGAGGTCACGAGGTCTATCTCCCTAAACTGCAAATCGAAGGGCATGTCATGTGAAAAAGTACTCGGATACCTTACCTAACCAATTCTCAGAAGTCTAAAAAATTATTAAATAAAAATATAATCATAATTACATTAAAAGTACATATATTAAATAAAACAAATAAATATTCCTAGCCTTTAATTTACGCATTGACATGGTTCTCAGAGATGGGGTGAATGGTAAATGGTCGCAAAGTATGGCAATGGTCTCGCAAGAATGCCCCGGTGGTTGGAATTTTTGTGGTGGTGGATGTGGTCACTTTGGCAAAATCCAAGTTAGTGTTTGCCCGCTTTCGTGTTAATGTCTCCATTAATAAAGCTCTTCCAAACTTTATCATTCTTAAAGCCAAATGGGGGAAGTGGACTCAAGCTATTATTTACGAGAATGCCTCCCTATTCTGTCAAAAGTGTGGCAAACAGGGTCATGTTATTTTTTACTGCAAGAAGGTTGTTGTAAAGGAGGCTCCTCTAAAGGATAAAAATTTGTCCTGCCCACTGGTGATATAGGATAAACTACTAGACCCAAGCACTAGTGGGGCTAGTGAGCCTTTAAAGCCTAGTGAGTCTGATGACTACCCCTTTACGGATGACTTAAATGAACTTCTCAAATCCCTTATCTCGGGTGAAAAGACAAAAACTTATTTGAAAACAAACTGCTCTAAAGGGTTGGAAAAGGGTGAAGTCTCTCCTCTTGTGGATATGGATTTAGTGTCTGGTTCCTTTGTCTGTATGGGAAAGAATGTGGCTAGATCTTCCCCTACCTCTAATATGTGTATGGATACTACCATGAAGAAGCTGGAAGTTGAAGGTGCTGACAATCCTAGTTGTGAGACCACGGTGGTTATCTCAGCCACTTCTCTATGTCCTGATGGTGCTCTATTTTCTACCCCCTCTAAAGTTAGTCTGACTAACTTGTGTATCCCTACTACTCAACTGGTTATTTTGGAGGATGACTCTCTGGAGGTAACTAAGTTTGTTGTTCTCTCCCTAAGCTCTAAATTGACAGGCCTAGTGGAGAGTGATGGCTTGGAGGACTGGCAGAACCCAAAAAGAAAAATGAGGAATAAGAAAGTGGATGTTGGAATGGAAAGTAGAGTTGGAAGACCTTCTGAAATACTATCTAGGCACAAAGCCACAACTAGGGATATTGCCAGTGGTAGGCAATCTACCCTTGATTCAGCCCACAAAGGAAAGAAATGAAGTTCCTCTCATGGAACATGAGAGGACTAAATAGTCCTCTAAAACAATATGCCTTAAGGCAATATATTTTAGATATGAGGTTAGATGTCCTGCTGCTCCAGGAAGTCAAAATGACCTACTACTCGTTCTCCTCTGTTGTTATTAAAATTTGGTCGAGATCTGCTTTCTTTTATAGCGAGGTAGATGGTGCTTCGGGAGGTGTGGCTACTTTGTGGAATCCTACTAAATTTGTGGGTGTTGCCTTTTCCTTTTCTCAGAATTACCTTGCGATGACTCTTAAAACTGACAATCTAACCTGGCATTTGTTTAATATCTATGCTCCAAACTCTAGAGGTGGAAGAAAGAGGATGTGGGAGGAAGTGTCATCCTTGATAAAGAGTAACAACAGCGAGTGGTTTATGGTGGATGGAGACTTTAATTGCCCCCTTTTTCCTTCAGAGAAACTTGGTGGCTTGACAGACTATAGTGATAGTATGAATGATCTGGCAAACTTTATTAACATTACTGGTTTGTTAGACTTGGAGTTAAAGGGTAATCCTTTCACATGGTCGAACAATAGGAAGGGCACTCAGCTTATTCAGGTTCGGCTAGATAGGGTCCTTGTCTCTGCTGGCTGGGATATTGGTTGCATTGCGTCTCTTACTTCCCTCCCTAGGACAATCTCTGACCATAATCCTATCACTCTTTACTGGTCGGACAAACCTTTTCTAGGACCACACCCTTTTAGATTTAAGATAATGTGGATGTCTCACCATGATTTTAGAAAACTCATTGAGAACTGGTGGAACCACCCTATTCAAGGCTCGGCTATGTATAAAATATCCCAAAAACTGGATCTCATTAGGAAAGAAGCCAAAGGTTGGTCAAAGGCTACTTTTGGTGACTTTTTCAAAACTAAGAAGATGATCAAGGACAAGCTTGAGGGGTTCCAAAGGCTCATGGCCTTGGGTCATTCTCAGCAACCTGTTCATGTTGATGAAGAAAACTGGAAGAAAAAATGGAGGGACATCTTAAGTAGAGAAGAAATATACTAGAAGTAGAGATCAAGGATTCAATGGCTCAAGGAGGGTGACAAGAACTCTTCCTTTTTCCATAGGACGGCCAGCAGACATAAAAAAAGGAATACCATCAAGTGTTTGATGAATGATTCTAATCAGGAAGTCAAGGAGGATGATAAAATCAGTGAGGTTGTTGAAAAGTAATTTAGACTGATCTACTCGGAAACTAGCTCTCCCCCCTCTCAAGATCTTCAGACAAGGCTTCTGGGTCACCTCCCGCTTGGTATCAGTGAGTCTGATAATCAGAAACTCTATGCCCCTACAACTAAGATGAGGTTTAGACTATTGTGTTTGCTATGGGAGCCTATAAGGCCCTAGGACCTGATGGTTTCCCTCCAGCCTTCTTCCAAGAATATTGGGACATTGTTCACTATGATATTACTAGGGTTGTCAAAGATTTCTTTAGGATTGGTAAAGTGTTAAAGAAATTAAACAATACTTTCATTGTGCTTGTTCCCAAAGCGCATGATCCTATACACATGACTGACTTCAAACCTATAAG
The DNA here is from genome assembly GCA_007258455.2 of Sequoia sempervirens. NCBI lineage: Eukaryota > Viridiplantae > Streptophyta > Pinopsida > Cupressales > Cupressaceae > Sequoia > Sequoia sempervirens. The sequence goes on along the minus strand of VDFB02204434.1, from coordinate 4,964 downwards.
TCTTTGTAACACGGTCTACAAAATCTTTTCCAAAGTCCTCGTCAACTATTTCAAGCCACTTTTAGACAAAATTATCAATAGATGTTAGAATGGGTTTGTGCCAGGAAGGAAAATCCTGGATGCTGCTATTATGACTTATGAAATAATTCATTCTATGGAGAAAAGTAAGAACCAAGGTATGGCTTTTAAACTAGACATTTCCAAAGCCTATGATAGGGTCAGATGAAAGTTTTTGTATTATATCCTTGCTAAGCTTGGCTTTAATGAAAGAGTGATTGACATCATTAGGGAGTGTGTGGAATCTGTTCAATATTCAGTGCTTGTCAATGGGATCCCCTGGGGTTCCTTTAAAGCTGGTAAAGGGCTTATACAAGGGGATCCCCTCTCTCCCTACCTATTCATTATGGTGGCTGAGGTTTTGGGAAGGAATTTTCTTTCCTTGCTCAACTCAAGGAAAATTCAGGGGATTAGACCTACCTCAACCCTCCCTCCCTCCATTCTCCAACAGTTTGTTGATGACATGTTTCTTTTTGGAAAGTCCTCTGTGATTGAATCTAGAGAGAGGAAATGCGTCCTACAGGATTATGCTTGCGCTTCTGGCCAATGTATAAATTATAACAAAAGCAATGTCTATTTCTTCAACACGAAAACTGATCTCCAAGCTAAGATCTTAGCCATCTTAGCTTTCCTGAGTGCTTCTCTACCGGGTATCTACTTGGGCCTGCCACTTACTGTTAAGGAAGTGTCACACAACTTTTGGAATGGTATTCTGGAGAGAATACAAAAGAAACTTGCTAGTTGGAAAGGCCAGCTTCTTAGCAGTGCTGGTAAACTCCAACTTATTAAAGACTCCCTTCAAAGTATTCCGGTCTACTTTCTCTCTTTTTAAGATTTCAGGTTCCATGGCTAAAAAGTTAGAAAGAATTCAAAGATCCTTTCTCTGGTCGGGAATGGAGGAAAAGAAAAGAATGGCCCTGGTTAATTGGGACACTATTTGTCACCCCAAATGTCAAGGGGGCCTAGGGATTAGGAAGATTACTAATTTGAACAAAGCCCTCATTGCAAAGATTGGCTAGAGCTTGATGCAGGAAAGGGCTAAATGGTGTAATATAATGAAGGCTAAATACCTTAATCAGGGATATTTTTTTAGAGCTTTGAACCTGATTGACCTCCCTCCGAGGTCCAAGATTTGGAACAATATCCTTAAGAGTAGATCCCTCTTGAAGGAAGGGGTCAGATGGAAAATTAGTAATGGGAGATCCATTAGGTTCTAGGAGGACTGCTGGATTGGGAACAAACCCCTTGCTGATAGTCACTTTAATCTTTTAAGGGATCATGCTGAAAACCTTTTTGGTACTTACATTTCTGATTATACCTCACCTAGAGCCAGATGGAAAATTCTGAAGTTGTCTTTTTTACATTGGCCTAACCTTTTGCCAAAGGTTATGGAGCTTCAAGAGATTTTGAAAACGGCTAGAATCCCTCTATTTCCCAAGGAGGACAGAATTTTCTTGCCTAAGAGTCACTCTGGGGAGTTCATTGTTAAGTCTTTGTATTTGCTACTTCTCAGGTTTGGTGGTGATGAACAATGCTGGAGAAAGGTTTGGCTTCACCAGCTTATCCCTAAAATAAACTTCTTCTGGTGGACCTCCATCCATGGAAAAATTTTAACTATTGACAACCTTGTCAAGAGGGGTTTTCAATTCCCTAATTGGTGTACTCTTTGCAAAAAGGATGAAGAAACCATCCCGGGCCCATCTTTTTATTCATTGCCAATTCACTTCCCTAGTTTGGTAGAAGGTTTTGCAGAGACTGAACATCTCTTGGGTCTTTAATAGTGATATCCACCAATTCATCTTAAATTGGAAATGCCCCTCCAATCATCCCTCAATTAAACTGCTCTGGCAACTTATTCCACCCCACATCTGCTGGTGCTTATGGAAAGAAAGAAATAACAGGATTTTTAGAGAAAAGGAAAACAATGTGGAAGGTCTATTGATAAACTTTAATAAGATGCTCCTGGATAATATCTCTACATGCAAATGGAAAAATCCTATTAACCCCCCAACTGCTTGGGATAGAAACATTGCTACTGCCTGGAATTTACCTAATGAGATCTTAAGATTTGACAGCTCCAAATCTATTGCCAGGAAGCATACTAGATGGAGAAACCCTAAACCGCCCTGGGTTAAGCTTAACTTTGATGGGGCGGCTAGGGGAGGGATGTTAGCTGCTGGAGGTATATTCAGGGACCATTTTGGCAGCTTGGTTGCTGCCTATGCGGGGAACTTGAGCAACTATACTAGTAATCAGGCTGAGGGCATGGCTCTCCTCTGGGGTCTTAAGATTGCGTTGTCAATTGGTGCCAAGTCTTTGGAAATCGAAGGGGACTCAATGCTAATTGTGGAAGCCACTAAAGGAAAGACGAAAGTGGGTTGGTCCCTTAAAGGTATTTTGGAGGACATTTTCCCTCTGCTAAGTGCTCTCCACAAATTTTTTATTCAACACATCTTCAGAGAAGGGAATGCGATGGCTGACAGCCTCACAGTGACGGGTCTTGATATTGAAGGGCTTAGGTGTTGGCGAAATGAGGTTTCTTTGCCCCCCTTGGCTCTGGTGTGCTTAAAGGAAGATCTCAAACATTTAAATGATGAGTCTTAGATGGTGCTTGCTTATTTTTTCCAGGCTCCTTCTAACTTTGGTTGGTTTTTTCTGGCGAGAGCTAGCTTTTAAATAATTGGCCGTTATGTGAAGTGATGGGCTTCATACATGGGTTCGCTGGATTGTATGACCTCTTGTGGACTGGTGATATGGAAAATCTTCCTATCCCCTCTGGATGATGGCGTCATTATTTTTTGAACCCCCTAAACTTTTGTGATCAACTTTTTAAGCTTGCGGACTTCATGCGATTTCTTATGACAGCTAAGTACTATGTCGATATCATGCCTTTACTTGATGTGGGTGATTCGCATGAGGAAGCTTATGCCCTTGTGTGGATTACAAGAGATCACATTTATGGTCTCATTTTTCGTCCGATAAGGCCACTTTCTGCTGGCTTGTTTCCTATCGATGCTTCTAGAATTGACTACCAACTATTCTGCCCTAGTTCCCATGTTCTGGTCATTGACATTTCTGGTGTGGGCTCTATGGGTGGGGACAGAGTGCGTGTGGAGTCGGACAAGTGTGACGAGTGGAAAGCGGATGCCACTATTTGGCACATCTGTAAAGAGGGCAGAATTGCACAGTACATGGAGGCCATGACTGGTCACGATGAGGGCTTGTCTCACAAGTTTGTCACCTCCTGGAAGGAGGGTAGGGTCACCATTGGTGGAATTTCCTTCACAGTTTCTAAGGAGGTCATTGCTAGAGTTACTGGGCTCCTGAATAGTGGCCGCACTTGGAAGAAAACCACGAAAGTTCCAGACCAGATTAGTCTAAATCAATTTTTCGCGATGTTGAGAAACCTGTTAAGTTGCGGGGTGGCTTTGACTATGAGGCACTGCCGGAGCCATGGGATAAAGTCTGTTTGGTGATAATGAAATATTTCATGTTGGAAGGAAGGTATGGGGTCTACTACTATTACCACTTTAATTTCCTCAACCACCTTAGGAACCATCTGTATATTTCTATTTCTTTCTTCCTGTATCATGCCCTTGACAGCACTGTGTCAGAGTTTAATGAAGCCACTAATTCTGGAAAGAATTACACTATCCTCCACCAGGGCCTTATATCTAGGCTTTATCATTTCCATATGTCGCTTTGCCCTGCTAGGCCTTTCACTGTGCAAGAAGTTTCCTCCCTCCCTGCCCTTGACAAAACCTCAGTTTCGTCCACTCCCCCCTCTGCTAGTATTTTGGACACACCGGGCCCAAGCAAGAAAAAATGCCTCAAGAATCCTGCCTTGAAATCCCATCCCCATGGCACTTCCCCTATTTTGGGTCCGGAGGATACGAGTAGGGAAAGAAAGCGGCTCGCCCCTATCCTGCGCCCTAAGGTGAAAGCCTCTAAAAAAGCTAAAGTCTGCCACCAAATTGACTCTAATGTGGAGATTACTGAGGAAACTAACACCCCCCGTCGCTCTCATAGACTAGTTTGTAAGCAGGACAAGATTGGTAGCCTTAAGGAAGCCTCTGATTCGGACAAGGATCTTGAGAGTGACAAGGAAAGCCATGAGGAAATGGTGGCGGGTGGTGATGACCGGTCGGTGTCAGTGAACAATGAGCCCCATGTGTCAGAAAGTTTAAAGAAGGGCCCTTCTGACGACAATGCGCTGGAAATCACCCTCAGTCCTCTGATGCGGCTAAAGGAAAAGCTCCCTTGAAGAATGATCACAAGGAAAATGACCAGGCTTGGGAACAGGTGGGCTTGCTGAAGGGGAGAGTGGAGAGGTTGGAAAAGAAGGTCCAGGAGGTGACCCAATTTTCCCTAAGGGTCATGCATAGGTCGGCTACCAGCCTCTGTTTGCTTCAGAAGGAAAAGTCTGCGGATGGTGCTGAACTTGATGTTGATTTCAAGAAGCTACTCGAGTTCCTCACGGTGGATTGGGTGACTGCCTTACATGATTTTCCTGGCAAGAAGGATAAAAATTAGGCCACTGGGCCTATTTGTTCTTGTTTATTTTATGTTTTGTTGTTTTTTTTTTCTGCTAAACTTGATGGGCCCCTGGTGGTCTTTGGACTTATTTGGTTGGCTTCATGTTTGCATGTTAAACCTTGCCATCTTAGGTATTCTGTTACTTTTTGTCTTGATGATGTGCTGTGAGTGATGGCATTCTTTCTGCTATCACTGGGCTATTAGTGTGCTTTCAATGGATGGCCTTTGGTGCCTTGTTATTATGGTTCAACACCCTTGTTTTGTTGCTTTTTATTTCAAAACATTGAAAAGTAAATATATATTATATATAATATTTAAATTAATTACTTTCTAATATAAAGATATTAGAATATTAAAATATGTATTAATAG
>VDFB02204432.1:0-27378 GCA_007258455.2 Sequoia sempervirens | reverse complement strand
ATTTAGCCCACTCTTAGTATATTAGAATCTTCTAACATTCATACTTTAAGGAACCATAGCCTTTTGTTCCTTTTGTGACTATTAGATTATGACTAACTATTGGTTTATGATGACTTCTATATTTAAAATGTGAAAATTCCTTTAACAATTAATGGGGAAGATGGTTTTGAAAATAATAAATAAATTTGATGGTCTTAGCACATTTTTGAGTTTCAAAAGACTATGTATCATGAAAATTTTGACTTCCTTCAAACACTTTCTCTTAAAATGGAAAGAAACAGTCTTTTTTTTAAAGGATAAAAAAAATCATAGGAAATATATTTAATACTTAGAATGACACATACCATATAAGTGGGCCAAACTTTTATTGCATACCACATATTTATTAAAAATATAAACCTTTTAAATTATTTTGTTTCTTTTAAAATACGATATGATTTTTTTTTATTGCACCAATCAAAGTGGGGCCCACAAAATATATGACATGTTATCACCAAACAACACAATGTACTTCTTCACATTGACAACCATGGCACTCTAAGATTCACATAAGCCCCAACATAGGAAACGAAAAGTGGACAAGGACATATGAAATTAGACCCAAAAACTTGTAACAATATGAATGGAAAACTACCCTTGTTGTAAGTGAACCTATAATAATAGAATTTTGGCATACGAAAATATTAGTACTAGCTGCAAGTGAGTTGACTAATCAAAACATGCCATGACAATATTGCAAGTGAAGCTATCATCACAAGTTCATTTTTGTCCAATCCCCTATCATCTAAATTAAACTTGAGGACAAACTAAAAAGCATATATTATGCAGTTTTAGTGAAGGCCAAAAATCTAAAATTGAAATTTTTAAAAAAAGAAAGAATTATGTTCTACAAATTGCAACATTTATATAAAAGTGCCTAGAGCTATTTGTGAGCTTTTTCCATCTATTGAAAGCATTAATAACTTTTCTCTCCATTACAAATTTAGAGGAGATGATGGAGTAAAGGACTTTCAAGTGCTTGTTAACAAATACATTATTGTGGAGGACTTTTTGTTTTTACCGATGACACCATATTTTTTTGTAGACGTCTATAAGGTTATGAATTTTTCAAATGTAAATGCAAGAAAATATAACCTTTAGCTTATGATAAAGGGGTTAGACATTAATGGTGATGGTCTTTTATATTCTTGAGAATTCATAAATTTGAACAATAAAGACATTAATCTTGACAAGAGTCTATGAAAGAACAAATAATCACAATCATAATAAATAAATAGAACTATACACCTTTGGTGCTCATAATAAACAAAATTTCATAATACACTAAACATCTAAAAATAAAATACTCTTATAATTTTAATGCAATGTTAAAAATCTATAAATATACTCAATCTCTAGAGTAAAATAATATTTTATGTTAAAATACTTAAACAAATTCAACTGGGATTGGCAAGCTACTCTGCCAAATCGATACAATCTGCAATGATAATTCAAAAAAGAAAGAGTAATATCTGCACATATAAGTTTATTGATAATATAGAAAAGAACGAGTAAAATCTACACAATTAAAAGTTCTAATTGCTCCCCATATCCTCTAAATAATTTCCCCTCGATTTCGAGGACACGGTACACTTTTCAAACATGTCCCTGTTTTGGAGAGCTCATTATTTGGCTAAAACAATTCACACGATCTTTATCATTAGTCAACAGACGCACATGCATTGATGAGGCAGGTACAATTTGACTAAAACTTGTTGGAGATTATAATCCCAACTACCCCTACTCCGCATTTAAAGAAGAAGCTTCTCCTGATATACTGGTTGACTCTGCCAAGGCTGCCACCGACCATTCTAGAGAGTTCTCACCGACCATGGCATTTGCATATGACTTTACTATTTCATATTCCAGAAAGCTCTAAGCCCTCTATAAATAAGGGCAGATGTAATGAGCTCTTCACTCTCTTCTTAGAGTCCAGCTCCGTAGAGCTGCAAGGATAGAATATATGTAATGTTTTTGATTATTCAATATAATCTGTGGTTGCTATTTTACTCTATTTCTGTGCTGCTTTCCCTTGTTCTAACAGTGGTATCAGAGCCGATGGTACATGATCCTGACGAAACTGGAGAGGAAGATGAATATGAGAGTGTGTTAGTCTGAAGACAAGTCTAGCCAGTGTCAAAAGAAAATGAGATTGATGTCATTGTAAAGGAGACTTGAAAGTTGATATGCATGTGGGAGTCCGCTTAGGGAAAAAGAGCACATAATTTTCAAGTCAATGCCCAAGTGTAATTTATTTGCAGCTAAAAAACTGAACAGCCGTAGGGTGGAATCCTATCTAAGTCTGACAGTCATTGTGTTTGAATCTCTGCTAGGAAATTTGTGAATCCTTTGTTTAGATAGGCATGATTTTGCAAGTTTGAGGTTGTGTTTGAAGCTTGAATGCTCGCTTCAATTTTTTGTTCATCAACAGAGGTAGGGTCCAATGTTGCAAACCATTTCTGAGGTGAGGAGTGGCAATCTGTCTATCCGTGCCCCCCATATGTAACTCACACAACCAGCATAAGGCAGCCCGCATCTAATCACTCTTTTGAAGATTAAGTGTTTGTGTATCTATGTGTCTATCATTGTTTTATGTATTTTTTTTTCTGTGAAATATGGAAGCAAGAATGAGGTGCACAGAGAGGAGGAGAAATACAAAGAATCGAAAAGGGAATGTTCAAGCAAATGCGATTTGGAGGTGAGTTAAATTTGGGAGAGCTGCAAATAAGATTTGGATGTCCATCAGCGTGTGATAAGAGAGAAGGCCGTTGCAGATCGTAGGAGGATTGCTGCAGAAAAAAGTGTATATCGCCAAGCCGCAGCTATGGAGAAACTGCCAATGCTGGATGTTGTTGGAGATCGCAGAAATTACAGAAGTCTGGAGGAGAGTGAAGTAAACATTCAAGAGGTTTACAGGGTGTTGTTGCAAGAAGTTGTCAAATCTGTCTATAAAAAGAAGATCCCAGATATTGCAAGAGGAGATCGTAGTAAAGGCACACCTAACTATTGAAGAAAAGTGAAACCTTGATCATTGTTTATGTTCAAAGGAGTTTTTTTGAGAAAGTGGGAGGCACGCGAAGCTACTGAAAAAGGTATTTGTTGTTGCTTAAATAAAAGGTCTGTTTGTTGTCACTTAAATAAAAGGTCTGTTATGCACTAAAGAAATTAGTTTCTTTGAGGATGTGTTAGTAGTGTCTAGGTTGGAGGTTGAGAATCAAAATTATGAAGAGCATTTCTAAAGTCTGTAGAATGATTTAAGAATGAAGAGTTGGCAAGTGAGGTGAGAACATCAAGGAGGATAGCAGATGTCTGTTATGAAAAGATAAGTGAAGCCCTTAATGGATTAAGGAAGAAATATTGTTGAATGCCGCAGCATTTTATATGAAAGCAATGTATGAGGCAAATGGAGCGCATTAAAACTAGGATCCCCGAGCACCCGCAGTGTGACTCTATGGGAGGTGTTGAGAAAATACAAGTGTTGAGCACCTGAACCTATGATGGACTGGTAACCAAATGAGCCAGAGCTCATGGTTAGAGCATCCCAATTGCAGAATGGGATTTCCAAGGTTCGATCACTAGATGTAGAAGATTTTAGATGCCGCAGCATCAGTGAAAGAGACAGAATGTAATGAGAATTTGTGGTAGTTGTGATTAGGGGGGAGTGTTGGAGAAAATAATCCCAACTACCCCTGCTCCGCATTTAAAGAAGAAGCTTCTCCTGATATACTGGTTGACTCTGCCACCGCTGCCACCGACCATTCTAGAGAGTTCTCACCGACCATGGCATTTGCATATGACTTTACTGTTTCATATTCCAGAAAGCTCTAAGCCCTCTATAAATAAGGGCAGATGTAATGAGCTCTTCACTCTCTTCTTAGAGTCCAGCTCCGTAGAGCTGCAAAGATAGAATATATGTAATGTTTTTGATTAGTCAATATAATCTGTGGTTGCTATTTTACTCTGTTTCTGTGCTGCTTTCCCCTGTTCTAACAAAACTTTCGATTGTCTATTGTTGACATTATTTGTTGTGGGGATACGTTTATACGGCCCGGGTCAAAATTTTACAGTTTGATATTGTTTGGCAATATTGTTACCTAATCCGCATCTTATTGAAAATGCGTAATGAAAGAAAAATGATTTTTTTGTTTCAGATTCAGTGGAACACAACCCTTGGAGATATCGCAGAAACAACAGTCAAGATAATATGTATTGACAACTTTGCTTTCGTCGCTTGTAAGCACTAAAGGCCGGCTGTATATTTTTCGAGTGGCTGAGAGATAAAATGGGCGTCGGGGCAACGTTGAAAGACAAAGGGACGTAAATGTATAGGACCACACAACCGGCTTCCCAAAAAAGTAGGCGCCGGAATTAACCTATCCTCATTGCCTGGCGATAAACCAACACTTATGGCCCGCCATTGTCAAAATGATGTTGTTATCTGTTGCGATTCGCCATTTGGCCGCATGAGATTTACTTGACCCTCGAAGGAATCGTCTTTCGCTCATATTTGAGCTGCTCAACTCGCCAGAGGGTTGAATATTTTTTTCATAGGGGACAAGATTACATAGGTGACATCAAAATTAGGTTTTAATTCCCCGGCCTACCTGATAATATGTACGGAAACGGACGGTTTATTATATTGGTGTTCCCTCGATTTCAACCGTCAATTCCTGCTGTTACGTGGTGTTCGATGACTCCACTTCTCAGAGCTGTCCACCTGGTACAGATTCACCCATCTTTGTATGCCCTCCGTCAGTCTGCCCACAGGATTGAAATTACACTCTGGTCCTTGATGACAATATTCCCAAACCTTCATCCTTGTCTATTTTTATTGGTATAATTCGGCAACGTTCGTTAAAGTCACGCAAATCTTAAAATATATGTGATGACGTTTCTCCCTTTAGGGACAGATAATTTGAATCAAGGTTCCTCCCGAGAGATTTAATTTTAAATGTAGTACTTTGAATGAAACATTGAGGTGGAAAAGTCAAAAGAAGTTGGGGAAGAGAGAGTTTATATCTTTTGTGGAGTTGAAAAATATTTTATTTTAGATTGAAAAGTATACAGTGATATCAGAGACAACTCCATAAGTGATTTAACAACAGCTACTTTTCAAGATTTATTTAGTGTGGAAAGGGTGGAGAGAATTGGGTGAGCTCATTATCAAACTAAACTGCAGGAGATCAACACTTCACAATGCTAAATAGCAGGGTCTACTGTTCCATAGGCTTTCTTTGGCCTCGTTCAAAGTCCTCTATTCTATTCTTTGTTTGTTTAGCTTTTTTTCCTTTTTGAAAAAGGTTAAATATTTGCGTTTTGAAAAAAAAAAATTCTAAAATGAAAATTCATGACACCTTCCATTATTCAAAAGTGAGACAAAATCATAGAATCCATCTCACATATTATCCTCTTTCAATCTATTTCACATGACTTTTCTAGACCCACAAGGATGGCTCAAGCCTCTATCCTATTATTAATGCCAAACCCCATAGTAGAAAAAAATGTGAATTATACCATCACTATTTTTCTCAATTCCACCAATACTTGTACCACCTAGATTGTCATGAGAAGAACCATTAGTGTTGAGAGTGAAAAAAACATCAGATGAAGAGGCCATTTACCTACTCTAGTCATGCTATTACAAGGTATGATCCTAGAGCAAGGAAGGGTAGAGGTAAGAAAATGATCTAAATGTAATTTTATCAAAATATAATTATCTGAAGAAGTTAAAAAATCATTAATTGAACACTTAGGTATAAAGTTTTGGTTTCTTGAGTTAAAAATTTTCTACCAAACATACTTAATGATAACCTTGGAAAATTTATTGATTTCTTTACATGGAAAAGAATAAAAATAGAACCAAAATCCCAATTCACAAAAAGTACATAGAAAAAATGAATAGGACATCCCAAATTAGCCCAAGATCTAGAAAAGGAATTTGTGTGAGAAAAAGGTTGATTTTGATTATGCCACCACTATCTCCAAAGACCCTAACCAAAAGAAATTTGTTTGAGCAAGAGATTGATTTCAATTATACAACCATTATCTTCAAAGACCCTAAACAGAAGGAGTTTGAAAAAAGATGACTCACACACTCCTCATTATCTTGAAAATGAACACATCTAGAAGGACCTTGAAATTCCCTTTTTGTGTTGTTTTTATTTAGGAAAAGGGTCACAGTCTATTACAAATTAACAAAGTTTAAACATAGATCCATAAACATAAAAGTAAGAAAGACAACACAAAATACTAGCTAAACAACTAGAAAAATCTCAACACGAAAAGGTAGACCCAACCAAAATAAATAAGAAAATAAATTATGCAAAAATATCACCAAAATCCAAACAAAGAGGAAATCAACCTTTGTAACTTGCAATTAGGGAGGTCTAGTCCTTGGTCATATTTGTTAGGGTATCATCCAAGTTAGTAGGACTAGTGATGAATTGTTCCTAATCTTTTTTCATCTCCTTTTCAAAGGATTGAGTTTCCTCATCTTGAACCTATTTGCATGTGTTGAGATCACCTTGAAGAGTTATCAAACTTGAGACAATTGTATGCAATGAAATTAATAGGCTAAAAATCAAACAATCTTGAAAGAAATTGAATGAAATTCTAGTCTATAAACTCTAATAAAAACCTCAAGAAAAATATCTTATTTCACCTGTTTTGAAATGGATACTAAATTTATATAGCATGACAATGGATATGATGAGTTATTGATTATTAATTTTGACATAATAGGCTTCTTTAAATATGATTGACATATATGACGAATAAATTCTCTAATTTATAGACTACTTTGTGAAAATCAGCTAGGATATGAGGATGAGGATGATGACCTGAGTTTGTTGGAGAATATGTGGAGTCAACTCAACTATAAATTGAAAATTTTCCATTTCAAGAGATTGAGAAGATACAATTGGATTATTTTATTCAATTCAAGGATAATTGTGCACATCAAGATTTTATTTATAAGCTAAGTTAACTAAAGAATGAAAAATAGATTTCTAAAATGAAGAATAGTTAACTAGTGATAGAAGATTGAGTTTTTAACTGAAGATTAAGATGAATAAAAATGAAAATTATGTTTCTAAATAAGTAACTAAGAGACAAAAATAGAATTTATGAGTGGTTAATTAGTTCATATTTTATTAAATAATAAATAACATTCAATCAAATAGATAAAATGAGAATTATTAAATGATTATTAATAATGATGTCATAAATGAATAAATGATTAATAGAAAATTAACGATGATTAATAAATGAATAATAAATGCTATATTAATTGAATGATGTAACTCCCATTCCATGTTATCCATCCTAGCTTTATTGTCTTTTAATTCTATTTTTATAGTCTACTTCAAATTAGATTACCTATTATTTAACTTAATGCTATCATCCTAGAGATTATGAGCATCTAGGAATTTTTCTCAAAGATTTAAAAAATTCCTTGGTAATCCTATTAGGGAGTAAAACATCTCACCAAAGTTGAAGCCTATATATTAGGAATAGGACCATTATATATATATATAATTTGATTTTATAGAAGCTTTTCCTAAACACCCATCAAGGCATGCAACCCCAAGACCCCCCTCTAAGGGAATATGCCCCCCAAACCCTATAGTGTGGTACTACCCCTACACCACTCTATGATCAAATGTAGAATTAATATAAATATTAAACAATAAGATTAGGCCTCATAACCATCACTATCTTGGTGTTAATCTAGTTGATTTCAATTAGGAATCCTCTAAAAAAATTATGGTGGACCTTGAAACAAATTCTTTTTTTTTCAATATTTAGTCTAGTGCAATTTATTTGAAATAGGTCATCCAAAGTTTTGGGTGGACTAAAGGATAGAAGGGTTATTTTTATAAGAAATGAAAATAAAATAGACGGTATATTAAAATCAAGAAAATTTAAACACTCTATTCTACTTCATGAAAACATCAATTCATGCATGATGTGGGAATATTCTTGAGATAGATGTGAATTTTCATTTTTTTCATCTTAAGGGTTGTATTCCTTAGATGGAAAAATTTAAAGAATATTATTGCATTAGAAAGTGTTATCCAAATGATGAATGAAATGTTTAATTTATAAATTTCATGAAGCTAATTAGGAGAGGTGGTAGGGATGAGGGAGTTTGAAATGATTTTAGTTTTTAATTAAAATTTTCATTATTACTCAAAAGGATCAATTAGGTAGTTATCAAGGTTGAATAATGATTTAATAATTTTTATAAAATAGTTAAATAAATGCATAGTTGATATTAGGGAGAGCAGATTATTTACATGAAATAGTTAATTCAATGCATGAGTGAATGAAGTGAATAGATTTATGATTCGACTAAGAGCATGAGTAAGAAGAATACAAAGGTTAGGTAGTTAACTAGATGAAGTAAATTTTAAGGATTTAATTATTCATTGAATGGATAACTAATACATATTATGTGAAATTTAATATTTATTAATTTATCAATTTATAGATAATATGTGGATAATGAGAATAAAATTTATTAATTCAATAGATAGTAATGTTAATGTACCTTGATTAAATAGTAGGAGTTATTTGATTAAAGGATTATGAAGGATAATAAATGATAAATAAATAATAATAATGAATGTCAATGAATATTATTAATAGATAAAATGATAGTATAATGATAAGTGAAAGAATAATTGTAAACACTAAAATTAATTTACCTGGTCATTTACCTTCAATTAAGGCTATATAAATCCATAATCATTAATTACATAGATTTGAGATAGTATTAATTATTTATTTATTAATAATAATTTATCACATAATTTATTAATATAGTAATTTTCATAAATGAAAATAATTATACTATAATTTTTTTTTAATTTTAAAAATATCTCACTTTTTAATTGAATGAGAACTAATTTTCATTTTTAATTAAAATTTATAGTTATTTCAATCTAGTCAACTCCTTCAACATCGATTAGTTAAATTTTTCCTCATTTTAAAGCTTCTCCATTACTCATGAATCAACTCTTTGCTCAAAATAAAAACTTGATCCTCACATTTATTTCATTAGATAAAATAATTCATTATTATCCTCTCATTAGTTCATAAAGAAAAATAAATCCAAATTTCTCTTCAGTTGAATCTACTTATTTCTCATTTAGACATCTAAATTATCGCTGGAAAGTCTAAAAAAATTGATCATTTCCTCATCAATATCATATTTTGCATCTTAAAGTAAATAAAATTTATCAAAATCTATCATGAATAGAATCAAAGTACCATGCTTCTAATTTGGACCCACATGCAAACAAACAAATCAACACTTATTTGAAATTTCCAATGAGATTGTTAGACTATGATTAGGATTTGATTTTAATTTTATTCTTTCATGTCTTTTTGTAAGCAATAAAAGTGAAAAATTAAAAAATAAAATGACTTGATAACATAAATTAAACGTGTTTTGTATGCCATCAACAAAGGTTACTCCAAACTTTAGGTTGAAGGCGACTCCATGAACATCATAAATTATCTGTGTGGCACTCATCCTCCGAGTTGGAATGTCAACCATCTTATCAAGGACATGATAATCATGTTGCAATCTTGTGATGAGACTTGCATCTCTCACATTTATCAAGAAGGAAACTTGTTGGCATATTTTTTTGCCAACTAGGTTGTCAGCTTGAATGAATTTCACTCGTGGGAGGAGGGTTTGATCCTTCTTGAGAAAGCTAGGAATTTATTAAGGAATGATGGCATGGGATGAGGTGTTGCGACATTTATGGTCTAGTACCTTCCTTTAGTTTGCAAGATTTGTGGGTAGTTTCTGGCTCTTTGGTCTTTAGTTGAGTTGTTTACGCAAGGGTCCTATGAGTTTTGTGTCAGTTGCAATGGGTGGTGAGAGGAGTTGAATCAAGCCACACTCTTGTGGTGACATTTAGAGAAACAAGAATCTCTAGAATATTTTGAGCCATGGGAATTTCACTCCATTTTTGGAGAGATTGCACGGGCATGACCCTAATGCCTAAGCGTAATTTGTGTCTTTCTAGCATAATCATAAGCTAAAGGTTAAAGGTCTAGAAGTGGAGGTTAATGAGGACTTGATTGCCACTATCATAGGGCTACCGACTATGGGTTAGCAGTTTTTTAAAGATAAAAAAATAAATGAAGAAGCGATGGTTCAATTTCTTAAAGATGATGAGAAGAATCAATTAATCAAATTGGAGAGCTGGGGTTATGAGAGAACTTCCGTCAAGAAAATTTGGGTGCGTGTTGTTGAGGTCTTGATGTGCTATGTGACCCTGAAAGGGAGGTTTAGGGCTATTCTTGGTCACCATTTTATGCTCCTAAGCCATTTTAGACATGGTTTGTTCATTTCGTTTCCTTTTTTCCTGTTATATCTTTGGAGGTCTCGGTGTACACACATCTTAAGAATAGGAGGGTCCTTGTCCTCCATGAAGGGCTTATCTTACTTATTATGGAGCATGTTAAGGCTCTTATCCTTGGTCCAACCATCAAGGGAAACGAAAAAGTTATGAGTGATTTGTCTGGGTTGTCGGGTTCGAAGTCCCTGTTTGAGGAGGAGGAGGAGGGTGCTTCTTCTATGGTAGCGAATAGATATTTGAAGAAGAGGAAGGTGGCTAGTGTTAAGTGTAACAAGATTCCTAAGCAGATGGACCTTTCTAAGAGTGAGGAAATGAAGGTGGGGTTGAGTGATTCTTCTGCCAAGTTTGTGGAGGTGGCTGTTGGTAAAGTTGTTGGTGGTGGTGGTTTGGAGGTGGCTTTTGGTAAAATTTTTGTTAGGGTTGGCTCTTTCAAATACCAACCAGATCTTCAAGGCAGCTAATGGATTTTCCAATTCCAATGATTAGCGACCAAAAAGGGGTTGGCCAACGAATGAGAGAAAAAAAAATATCTTTCCTCCTACACTTCAGGCTCTGTAAAACCCAAGAGGGTGATCCTACAATGTACTCACAACATTCCTTTAAAATATCTCCATATACATTGTACATTAAGTAGATACATTCTCATATCAATGAATCTACAAGTGACAAGCTACAGGGAATTGGCAAATACTTCACACCATTATGACTTGGAGCAGAGAATGGACGATTGAAATGAAAGCCATGATAACCATCACCATACTGAAGATGAATTTACCTAAATGAGTGGTTCTTTGATATGATCCAACTAACCTGATATATTTGAATTTACTCAATGTACAGAATCAGTGCATTATCTTAGGGTCACGGGGTTTAATTCACAACACACTATAATGCAACAATTAAAAAATTCAATATTTATCTAGACCTTTAAGTATTTGCATTGAAAATTCATAACTTAGGCTTTCCATAAAAAACATACTTACAGATCCTATGAATTAACTCATAAACCACTGATTGCATTAAAGCATTTCAATCAACTACTTGAATTGGAGCAACAATACAAACACACATCCAACAACACAAATTGGAGACCAATGAGACAATCCTTAACTATTTCATTGATGATTTGTGAACATATACACAGGAGACAATTTGCATGAAATTTTCCATTATTGATTCTCAAATGCTATAATTGTTGCAAAAAATTTAAGCTAATTGTGAATACAAACTCATATCCTAAGACTCAACAAGTAATTCTATATCCATTATATGCTTGTACTCATAAAAAAATCACAATGACTATCTGAGATCAACCAAAATTTCAAAGACCCCTACATAATAGCCTTGAAATCCCTTTTATATGATCAAGGGAGAAAAACAAGCATCAGGCTATTGGATAATTACATGTCATTTCATTAAAGATTTCAAGCACATTTTAGTTCATTTCAACCCCCAAGTGGTTATATTTACATTTTGAAGAAATGGGGGGAAAATACAAAAGGACAAAACTTGTAAAAGCTTCTGGAGCTTGTATCCACATTGCTCAAGAATTCCACATCAACATCCATTCGGTAAAAAGGTTTAAACCATGAGAGAAGAGGAAAATAAAACAAAAGGAAAGGATTGGTTAGATAACCATGTGCATCTTCATATTAAGAGGATATAGATTTCCCTTACACAATTATTTCAAAGGACGGACTTGTACTATACTCAACCATACTCTATATTCCTCTCTCCACCTTCATAGCATACTCAACATATTTTTCCAGCCAATCTCTATATTCATCCTCAGTAGGCCAATTAATATCAAGCAATTTTTGCACCTTTGTATTGTATGCATTGTATCTTGCATCAATTACCACTCTGGCTTCTTTCACAAAAGTTTCCATGTCTATTTGGAAAACCTCCTGAACATGTTGGAACCTTTCAAAAGCCTCATGTATACCTTTATATGTTAACCATACATCTTCTGATTTAAAAGTTTCCTTTTTCAATCTATGGTCTAAGATCTCATCAACCATACTCTTTGTGATCTTGTTCATATCCTCCTGGAGCTTAATATTTTTAGACTTAGCTATTTGGAGTTCATTCTCCATGGCAATAATTCTTGACTTGAAGGTTTCCTTTTCATATGATGAGGTACTAGTTGGGGAAGTAGGTAAGGTCTTCTAACATGCACTAACTACAATATCCTTTAACTTATTGTATTCCTCAACCAATTTGTCATGCTTTTCCAACAGTTTCATGTACCTGGCCCAAGAGATCTTTGTAGTGTCCACACTCAACATGGTTGTGTGCATTATTAGTCTTGCAGCTTGTGGGGGTATCATCTCTGAAGCCCTACCTATTACCAAGTCTGTTGAGAGGCTAGTCATTGCTCTACTGAGTCTACATCTTCCTGAATCTAGCAGTAATTGCCAAATAGCCAATGCATGTAGACTAGGACTAAACCATGAACCAAAAGTTTCTTCTGAGACCACAACACTTGGGCCATTTTTTATTACATCTAGGTCAATTATTGATGACAAGCTCTAGCCAGGCATCACCATCATTCCACTATCTTTGACCAATCTCCTAGCTTCCATAGGATTCATTTGTGCAATTTCACGAATAATTTCTTCTTCAATCTTCTTTCAAACTTCCTCTAGTTGGGAAGGGTCCACTCCCTCCCAAGCCTTCTATATCCTATCATTTATTTCCTGAGCCTTGAGCTTAGCCATGTATTCCCTGAATTCTCTTATTGTCACAAAAGAGTCATCTTCTAGAAACTTAGCACAAGCTAGTACCCTTGCATCATTATCTCAACTTTCATCATATTCCAAAGGTTCCATTACATGCCCAATATCGAGGTGTGAAAATTCAGACTGTACTCCTTGTTCAACAAGCGCAAATTTGGTGGATGGCTATTACACATTCTCCTCAACATCCTGCGCTTCACCAGAGCTCTCAGTAGGTAACTCCATAACAAGAGTATCCCCTTTATCCAATGGTCGATTCTCTTTTGGTGCTATAAGCTCCTTTGGTTCACCACCAAGTTTTATTAAATGCTTGTATGGAGCACTTTGAGCTACGTGCTTAGCTTATTCTACCTTCTCCAGGAAAGTGCCTTCCATGAAGTCACTAAGGACCAATTCCATCCTTTTATATTTGTCGGTGATATGTTTGTAAGGGATTTGATAGTAAGAATTTTGAGTATAGGCCCTATGCTCAACCTCAACATTCTTCATCCATATCTCTTCTCTATCCTAGAAAAATAGTAGGTGTTGGTAGATTCCTTACCACATCTTCCCTGAAGTAAAAGACATGAGGTCCATATCCTGAAATTTCCCTCTTTATCTTTTCTCTGTTAATATAGTCCTTTTGGATCAAAATTTGTAGTAAATGATAATTTCATTCTTATGTTACTAACTATTATACCAAATACCTCATATGATTCGTTTACAAATAAAACAAAATAGTCAAAGGAAAAATTTGATGCAATGATAGAGGCCGTTGGGAACAACTTAAAGTTCTTTGTATCAAAGTGGTCCATTTGTCACATTATCTCAATGAAGGCCAACCTATCCAAAACAAACTTGGGTAACAAATGTGGTACAACAGGAGTCCCATAGCATCTGATGACTATGTAATCATTATACAAATACCATTCTGCCCAATTACATTCATAGTCTGGGTCATCACCAAATTCATTTGACCTTAGCAATGCTTGAATTGTTCTATAAATCCCTTCAGTAGGTGCAACACCCATTTGTACCAAAGTAGTGTGTTTTATGATGTTACAAAATGTAGCATAGTTTGAGTTTGAGCAATGTAAATCTGAAAAGGTGTGTCCACATTTGAACAAGAAACTTATTATTCCTTTATCACACTTTACTCCAAGCACCTGACACAACATATAATATGTGTATCTAAAGTAGTCTGCAAACTCTTCATAGTCCAATGGTTCAACCTCTTTGAGTGAAAAAAAAGGTCACTTTTCTCACCTATATCTAGGTATTACACCTTTTTGAAGCACTACCTTGTGTTTGGCATATTCCTACTCCAATTTTTCAAAATTAATCTTTTCACTGGAATTAGGTTTCATTCTGAAAACCTTCACAACTTTACTTTCCTTTATTTCCAGAATGCTCCTACCATTGGTGTATGTAATTACCCTATTTACGTCATCATATCTGTCTACAAAATGTAGCATCATGTCCACCTCAACAAAAACATTAGGGACAACTAGTTTTCCTAGATCATAACACCAGAAATTTTTACCAAGATGCTAAGAATCTCTTCTTGTAAAAGCATATAGGAAAAATTCCCATCTAGTCTTTGACAGACCAATGTCACCAATTCCCTCTGCAAGGTCCTTGAAATTTGTAGTTAGGATCCCTTCCCTTGTAGCCTTCCTACCGATTTCCTTGATGTCTGGCGATTGGAATTTATCCATCAAGCGAGTAGAATCTTTAGGTTGGCCCCTTTTCTTCTTAGTGACTTTGGATGTTTGAGGGGAGTCATGGGAGACCTTATTCTTTTTCTTCTTGGGTACAGTTTTTTACCATAACGACTCACCAGGTTGGCTCATTTTAAATTCTTTAGGGTTTTTACTTAGTTTAGAAAGAAACTCAGTTTGGGATTATTTCCCTATTCTTAACAACTTAAACTCAAATTCAGATGTGGTTCTACCCAATTGGGAAACTGTACTAACTCAAGAGAAACCAAAAACCCTAAATAATTCCTGAAATTAATTCAGACCCCTTTTGGTTTAGCACACTAGTTCTTACAATGCAATAAAAGAAACTAGTGGGATATTAATAGCAACTTACCTAAGAGTAAAATTTCTACAACTCCTTCAGCTTTAGCTTTGGTTACTTTGAATTATCCTTCATCTCTTTGGATGTTCAACTAAGATGAAAATACAAACTGTAAACCTCTTTCAATGAAATTAGCTGAGCACACATACCATTAATGGTGCATGAATGCTTGTGCGAGTGAACAATTATGCCTCAAGTTGGCCATTCTTGTTTGAATTCAAACCATCGATGCATTCAAATGAAAAAATAATCCAATGGCTCACATTGTTTCCTACTCTTCATGGGGCCCTACCGATGATTTGATGTATACTCGATGAGCTAGGAAAATGCCACATGTATTTCCCAACATTTCATGAGTATCACTCATTGTGTCTCTCCTTTCTACACATGGATCTCAACAAGTGATGGCTAGAAGGCCAGGGATGGGACATCGACACTTGATCATGAGCATGAAGAAGATCTCAACTGAAGAATTGAGTTCCATTGCTCATCACATGTCCAAGGTTCATTAATTAATCCCTACTCACAACAGAACAAAGCCACATGATGTGAAGATACTTTGCCCATCGACAGTCCCCGGTTCTTACTAAAAAAGCACAACATAACCAGCAATAGTACAAGGGCCAATGATGGGTTGAGACCTTAACCACATCACTCATTGTGGGTTACCTTCTCAAAATAACAAAACAACATGTGACAGGCGATGGACTAAGGCTGAAGGATAGACATTACATCACTCATCTGGGGTTAGAAGAAAATTTTCATGCACAACAAGGCGTGATGGGAAGATGAACGAGTGACAAGCTTAAACAATGATGAAGACACATGCTTAAAAGTTATTCATAAAAGGGATCACACTAGGACCAACAGTAACTAAGATATTGGGGCTAGTTGAACAATGATAATAAAGACCATGGGAAGACCCTTAAGTGACAAATAAACTAGTTCAGATGGTCAATGTGGGAACATAAACTGAATGAAAGTCAAGGTTGGCAAGATACATAAATATCTTAAACGCTAGACCCTAATGTCAAAAGATATAAGCGACTAGTAATATGACCATAAATTCAATGGAACCATGCAAATTTTATGGGTTCCACTAGTGGCTCCGACTAGGGATGTATGCCCCTGGTGGGCATAGCAAGATCTCAGATCTCCAGTTGACCAGACCAAGCACATAAGGATCAAAAGAGAAACCAAGAGTTTTTCTGAACTAGACAAGAAGATGCAACAAAAAGGAAACATACCAAACCTATTTACAAAAAATTACAGGACTATACATTGCACATGGAAAAGAGCCTATTTCAGGAGAAATAGGGTTTCAAGAACTGTCCATGTACTGACAGTTTGAGAACGTCACTTGTTAGGGACTGCAGGAAATATGAGTCTTCACCATGTAATTCAACAATTAAGTAGGGACCTAGCCACAGAGGATCAAACTTCCCATGTTTACCTTTATCCTCCATCCTTGTATTCCACATTAGAACCATACTTCCCACCTCAAACTTTCTTTCAATATCTCTTTTGTCATACAGGTGCTTCACTTGCAATTGCAACTTCTTGTTTCTTTTATGGGATTCTCTCCTTGTTTCATCAAGCTCAATCAACACATTCATTCTTTGATGAATCTCATCACAAATATCACTATCATACTCTTGTATAACCTTGTACATTTTGATCAAATTGTTATGTAGTATTCTGGCTTCAACCTGGTGCAGGTGCACCTTGTTCACAAAATGCCTTCAAAAGGAAAAAATGTAAAATTTGAGTTTTCAAGTTTAAAGAAATGTAACAAGGTCATGTGAAGGTTATAATTAATGTAATAAAGTCCTTTATAGGTCTCTAGATGGTTAAAAAGTTGGAAAAAGAAAAACTTGCAAAAATTGTAAAAGTTGGCAAATATGTAAAAATACAAAAAGAGCTAAAAGGAAAGAATATGAAGAGTGAAGTGGGAAAATAGAAGGTTTAGTCAATTAGGAAAGGTGAAAAGACTTTGAAAATTCATTGTACATAATTTTCAAGAAGAAGGGGAAGTTGGAATATAAATAAAATTATTTAGAAAACCCATTGCATGCTTAAACATTGCATTTTTTGTATTTCAGACTGGTAAAACGTGCTTGCAGGTTGTTGTACAGAATTGTACGGTCATATTATTGTGGGGAAGTCATTTTATTTGATGGTGGCATGAATCTAGAGCATTTTTGTTTTTGTTTCATTCAATTTCATTAAGTTTTGCTCCAGTTATTACAAATTTACTCTAGGCAGTTAAGTTTAGATTTTAAGAGGGCAGCAGGCAATTAAAATTCAAGATCCCTTAATTTATCCAATGAGATCTCTTGAAAATTGGTAGGAAGGTATTTTTATATGTATTTTAAGTGATCTCAAGGTTTTAGAGCTTGAAGACATGGTCATGGGTAGATTTAATGATGCCCTAGGTCTATAAATTTTACAAAAATCTCAATTTCCTTCATGAAATGGTTGGTTCAAAGTTAGAAACAGTTGGATATGCATTCAAGGAGGTTGGTAAATGGTTTATTTTGTGTGTGGAGAGATATTCTAACATTATTGAATCATTTCCAAGGTGGAAAGAGGTTTGTAAAGGGTATTTTCAATAAACCCTTGGTTGTTTGTTTCAAAATTGTGTTTGAATAAGGGTTTTACAATAAGTTGCATTCTTGAGCTTTTTACTCTCTAAAAGTTGGTAAAATGGAAGTTTTGAGACCTGAATAAATTCTTCCCAGGGTTATTTGGTTGTTTCAAGTATATCTAATGATGGTTGCTTTGAATTTTTGGCCTAATTGGTTGGTTTCTCCAGCGTAAAGTCTAAAAATCTGGTAATTTATTTAAAATAAGCTACTAAATGATTTTGAAATGTTATGATATGTCACAGTGGGCTCTTGAAGGTGCAAATGGTTTGGGTTGTTTCAATATATTTTGGAAGGAATACTAATTTTAGCGTTTGAAGACCTAATAGGAAAATAGTACCTTGAATACCTAAAAAGTGAAAATATGATAAAACAGAGAAAGGAGTGGTTATAAATGCTTGGAATCTGATTATTTGATGTTTTCACAAGTGTCTCCATGTTTGGTTAAGGGTTATAAGGAATATTAGTTTTTTTGTTGTTTTGAGCACGGTGAACCCTATGTGGAAAAAGGTGTTTTGACTGCAAGTTAATGGTAAATCCGATGGACCAGTGCTTTGTAAGTGTGTCTTTGATTCATTTAAATCAAGAACATGTTAAATATAATGACTTGGAGGTCTGGATAAAGGTTTGTAGCATGAAAGATTGGTTTGCGGTTATTTTTCCTTGAAGAAGAAAATTGGAATGAAGAGTGATATGGTACATGTCTTCGTGTTTTGGTTCATAGTCTACTAAGCAGATTATTGCTTTGTTTCTATCAAGATCAATGATGGAAAAGTTGTTTTGAAGTCCGATCATGATATGGAATACTAATGAAATGATTTGGCTTGTTGATTCCTTGTGAATGATCAAAGAATTTGTTGGATTTTGTTGAGTAGATAAGTGAAATTGGTGAAATGTAGAGTAGATTTTGGTGATTTGTTCAATTTGATCTTCTCAATTGAATCTGGGTCATGAGTACCCTAGATGATTGGTGTTTTTGGTAGATTCTCTTGCATCACAACCCCATACAGCATGTTGAAAGGGGACTATCCAATGACTTTCTTCATAGTTGTCCTATCAGCCCATAGTGCAAGTTGTAGCTTCAAGTCCCAAGCCTTCTTGTTTTTCTCAATCACCCACTTAATAATCTTCATGAGGCTCTTATTACTGGACTTAGCTTTCCCATTCCCATGGGGATGGTATGGGGATGAATATGATATGTTTATTCCATGTTGGTTACAAAAATCAAGGAATTCCTTAGGCCTGAAACACATAGTATTGTCAAACACAATTCTTTTAGGGACCCCAAATCTACTCAAAACATTTTTCATCAAAATATCAATGACAACTTTACTAGTTTTCTTCTTGGTAGGAATGGCTTCAACCCACTTTGTGAAATAATTGGTTGCTACTAGAATACAAGCATGTCCTCCACTGGATTTCACAGACATATCTCCAATAAAATCAATGCCCCACTGTTGGAAAGGGGCATGTGCTAACACTAGCTTGAGTGGTAAGTTTCCTGAGAATTTGAATTTACCCATGAACCTTTGACAAGCATCACATTTCTTTACAAACCTTTAGGCATCCTTGAATACGGTGGGCCACCAAATGCCTGCCCTTAGTATCTTTTGAGCAGTAGTTTTGGCCATTTAATGGCCCCCACAAGCTCCTTTATGCATCTCAATCAACAAATCTTTTGCTTGGTCCCCATCTGCACACCTAAGTAGAAAACCTTCAGGACTCCTCCACCATAGTTCAACATCAACAATGACATATTTGATTGCTTGCAATTTAAGATTTCTCTTTTCATTATGATGCATACCTTCTAGGCACTACATTGTCTGCAGATATTTAACAATTCTCTTGTACCGTCCACAAGTCTGCATGTCACATATTGGTGCAACATTCTGATGCTCAACTTGATTTATTTGATTAGCCTCCAAATTTATCTTGGCCATCAATTTCACTAAACCCTGACCTCATACCGGCTTGGTAATCTGAATTTCAATGTTGAACTCATGGTTCTCGTTGATCCATCTACACCGATGACTAGTGGTTTTGTGTTGAGTGAAAATGTCTTTTACTTCAGTTATTGGGACATAGGCCACAACTGTAGCCCTAGTCAAGTATGGTTTGAAATTTTTAACATCCTTGACTAGAGCATATGCCTACTTTTTTGTAATATCATACTTTAATTCAGCTGACAGCAATGATTTGCTAAAGAAGGCATTTGGTTGCTAAAAACCATCATCATTCTTTTGGAGTAAAACCCCTACTACCATATGGAATGAAGAAAATGTGAATAATTGAAAAGGCTTTGCATAATCAAGGGCTTTAAGGATAGGTGCTTCCTTGATGGCCTCCTTGATAGCCCTAAAGGCTTTCGCTAGTTCCTCTGTCCAGGCTACTTTCTCACCTTTTTTTAGCATCTTGTAAATGGGTCTTACAATTTCAACAAAGTTAGTCACAAATCTCCATAGGAAATTGATTTGTCTAAAGATATCCCTTTCACATTCTTGGGTTGTGGGATCTTATCAATTTTTGCTACTCACTTAGGGTCAATTCTGACCCTATCTTTTGATACAAAGTGGCCCAACAATTTCCCTTCCTTGACTCCAAATTGGAATTTCTTGGGATTTAGGGAAATCCCATACTCCAGTGCTCTGATGAATATATTTTCAAGATGTGAACAATGGTCTTCCTCCTTGTTACTATGGGCAGTTGGATGATCTTGGTAAATAGCAAGAAACAAATCTATGAAATCAGGAAAATCCACATTCATGGCTCTCTAAAAACTAGCACCAGCATCGATCAGGCCAAAAGGCATCCTCACATAAACATAAGTCCCCCATGGTGTGGTAAATGTTGTTTTGTATAGTTTTTTTTCCCTCACCATAACTTGGTTATAACCTAAAAATCTATCCATCATAGACAAAAATTCACAACCTATTACCTTTTGTAACATTGCTTCCATGTTAGGTAAGGGGTAATTATCTTTCAAGGATGCAACATTAAGGTTCCAAAAATCCACACACAGTCTTAAGTTGCAATTCTTTTTTCTGATTGGAACCCATTTGGACACCCATGAAGAATGGCTTATAGGATTAATAATTCCTACATCACTCAGTTTAGTAAGCTCCTCTTAAATTTTTGGCCTCAAGGTAGGATTAATAGGTCTCTATTTTTGCTTAAAAGGATTTGTGTTAGGCCTTAGTGGGATCTCATGCTGAAAAGGATCTTCCTTCTAGGCCTTTATATCATTATAGGACAATGAAAATATAGGTTTTTGTTTTCTTAATAAGGCAGTTAAAATAGTACGCACATGGGGCTTCATTTTTTTACCTATATACACCTATTAGGAGCATTTTTTATTCCCAGATTTATCTCCTCTAAGTCTTCTTTATGTGTAGATACTTGCTTGGCATTTGATATATCTCCATCAAAGACCCTTTCTATTGCAACTAGTCCCTTGGGAATCTTTTTTTTTTTCAACTAAATTATCTTGTTCCTAAACAATGTCTCCTTTCCATCAACTTCCACCACATATGAGCTAATGTCAATCTCTTGACTCTCATATTTGTCAACACAATACAAGAATCTCAAATTTTTATCATCACCATTGAACACTTTCCAATTGCAAATGTTGCCAGGTACTACGGGTCATGTTGTACCTCTATTCTTGAGACACCTTCAAAAGTTACATCATCTAGCTTGACTACAATGTTAGCTAGCAAATCTTCTCTAACATTTTATCCTCTTTCTATCCACTCTATACCAAAAGCATCAAAGGCTTCAAAAATATCCCAAATTTCATTTCTATACTGCCTAAGCCTCTTGTCCTTAGTAATAAATTTAGACCTGATTTGATAAACTACCAGCTCAAAATCACCTATCACCCTTAGCAACTTAATCCCATGTTTAGAAGCTATTTTCAAACCAAGTGAAAGGGCCTCATACTCAACAACATTATCCATATAGGAAAACTGTAACAAGAAAGAGTACTTGAAGGTTTTACCTTGTGGAGAAATAAGAATTTGACTCCTACACTCAAGCCCTCCTTTGAGCATTGTCCATCAAAATAAATGGTCCAAAGGTTATCTTCATGTGTTGTTTCTTAGACCTCCTTGTCAATTAAAGCAGGCATGACTCCTTCTTCTGGCATATGTAAAGTACAAAGTTGTGTCACACTTTTATAAAGGAACCGACCAACATTGATCTAACTTTTAAACTTGAATCACTAGAAATTGGCATATATGTTTAGAATTTTGAAATGATGTAAACTAATAAAATGTTTATTTTTTAGTAAATTTTATGTTTGTATTTTTTTGACAAAATTAAAAATTTATTTGAATATAGGTTTTTGATAAATAACACTAGAATTTAGTTGCTGATAAAATGTTGAAAAATGACATTACATGAGACATCAAGCTTTATATAATAATTTTTATTTTTTTTCCTTCAATTTTTTTGTGTATATTTATAACTTGAAACTTTAGGGAATGCATTTTTTTTTTCAATTTTAATAAATATATATTTTTAAATAAATATTTAGATGTGTCTATACTAAAACATGATTGTTTCCAGTTGATGTCAACTTTTATATTAAATATTTATTTAAAATAGAAAAAAGATTATACTATCTTAATCTAGATTCGTTTATCTTAGGCATCATATTTTTTTAATATTTTTCAATGAGTTTTAGTAGGTTTCTTGACAATGTAATTAACCTAATATTTTTGTGCTAATAACCTACCTTTAGTAAAAAAAATAAAAATATATAAATAATAATTGAACTATTAAAATAAATATAAATTTGAAAAAAAACACTTATGGATCTACAAAAGGGTATTTTACATTTTTAAAATAATGTTATTTAAATGAATAAGAGTTGTTAAAAAATTAATTTTTTCAAAAAAAATCATTTTTTTAGTAATTGTTGATCATCAAAGCTTGCGGTTCTCCGACAGTCTTATGGGAAATTCAGCAAGTGGGGGACAAATTGCATCTCATTGAATACCTTTGGGCTTTTTATAAAAAAATGACTCTTCTTTTGGGGTTTTGAGATAAGGGGAGAAGGAAATGTAAACATAAAACATAAAAGGCGATGCGACAAAGATTTTACAACATTTCAAACCCAAATCATTCCTATGATTGATATAAATAGACACATAATGCCACAACCCTTCATTGTTGGAAAGAGAATGAACAACAAAGGCTAACTTCAAGCATAATGTAGACTTTCAGATCTTTCCGCAGGAAGTGTTCATTAAGGTCTAATCAAACAAACAAATTTCTTATGTGTAACAAAACAATATTTTAGAAATCACATGAACTCTATCTCCCAATACATCATAGCACAACAAAATAACAACTTTCTAAAAAATAGAGAAGTCCAATGACATAGTCCAATTTTCCTAAGCCACTATTCTACCGTACAAGCATATAACATAGAAATCCGCTACTTAAACTATTTGGATACAACATGCAAAGACACAGTGTTTCATTCAGAATGGCAATATAAAGAAAGAAAGCTTGAAAAAGGCCATACATGCATAGTCCCAACAAATTCTCATCAATAGTTTGTGCTTTAATTATGAAATGAACTTTGAAACAAAGGTCAAATGCCAATCCAACAATAGTTTAAACCTTAATAGATATAACATGACTGAATGAAGTAGTTTTGTAACTTGTTTATGAAAATAATTCTAAACCCATAGGAAAACTAAAGAAACACTTTTTCTTTAACAAAGAAACTGTCATTTGGAACCCAACCCTTCATTATGCTGTCACTCTCATCTTATAGCTTCCAAAAGAAAGAAACACCGCCTCAATATAGGAGTAATTGTTGCTAGATGTTGATACTTGATAGCTCACAATCTTATCATAGACCCTTGGTTAGGCTGCAAAACATCTTTGCTCATTAATTCTCAGCTACTACATTAATACCCTTTAGATATTTCAAAGATAGAAGCTCATATATGATGAAATCCTAAAAACAACAACCTGACAAAAGGATTCTGCTGACTAGTCATATCACCTCAAGGAACTGAAACCAAGCCTTCGGACCCCAAGAACCAAGAAAAGAAAAGCTAGCAAGTTCTGACAGTCTTCAAAAGATATTATCTCATAAGAGGCACAAGCCTCCTTTAGTAGAGAGATGACACATCACGCGATCAGAGAGCTTATGTTTTCCAAAAAAATTTTTTGGAGAAAACTTCCGCCATACTGACACGTGTCTTGGGCACTCCTCCAAAAAGAAAACATTGAGATAAAGCCATGCAACCACCATGTGGCACATCACCCGTCTTTCTTACCAGCTCTTCATTAACTCAAACACTTCCATAGCCAAAATAAAAGGAAGCCAAAGATTGAAAGACAAAGGAAAAGAAAAAAACTTCATAGTTCTAGTAAATCATAGGGGCATTCGCTTGCAGAGGTATGAACCCAATTCTCTCGAAATTCCTGAAGTTTGAGGAAGTAGGAGTGTTGTACTTGCCATTATTCTTCAGTTGGTAAAGACATACTACAGATGAGCCTGTAGGCTTGATCAAGCTGGAAAAATTCCTCAAAAGACATGACCCCCCACCTTGCAGTAACCACTCCAAGGTAACGATATAGGTGAGAAAGGAAAAAATATTGCACTCATCCTCATCAGCTGCATGTGTCGTGCTTGAACTTGGGAGTTCTGCAGAAGTCTGAACCTTCTGTTTGATAGCTTCTATAATTTTCTCTACTTTTTGCACATCTCTACCTAGGGAAGAAAGGGGAGGTAGCCTGTAATTAATCAAAACATTGAAATCCTTTATAATATCTTCAACTCTCCTTGCCAACACCATGTGGAAATATTTTCACATTTTGGAAACCTTGTGGGAGTTAACAATCTCATTTTCCTTGATGTAAGTGATTCTTCGGTTAGTAATCCTAGCATCTTTTAGAACCTCATCAGAAGCCACAAAAATTATGGAAATAAAACGTTATGATTCTGCCATTCGAGAGTCACATGCCTACAGAGTGTGATCAACCGTTGAACCAATTTTTCCATTTATTTCTTTGAATCCTTCAAGAGTTGAAAGACGAGCCTAAGAACAAGAAGTATAGTTGCAATCCACTCCCAATGTGAAGATACCAATCTTTCTAGCAATAGGAGGGATTCGGCCTTTTGAGCAACAACCAACTCCTAATTAAGTTGAATCTCTTTGGTCCTTGCATTCTCTTCTATTTGATCCTTTTCTTTGAGAGTATTTGCTAGCTCAGAGCTTATTCTTTGTACCTCTAGATCACAGGTCTTTAACATGGACATAGCCTCTTATTTTTCTAGCTTCAAATTTTCCATTTCCGCCTATGTCCTACCAATGCTATCAAAAAATTGAGATCGAACATTACCCAACTCTTTCTATAAGTTTTTTTGAGTACTTCTATACTCCATGTTGGTCTAATGCTAGGTGGTAGGGTTAGATTTTAATCTCTCAATTTTGGAATGTAGCTAAACTTGTTGGCTCTGTGCTGAACTTTAAGCAATCTTGAGGTTTCCCTTTACTTACCCTGAATCTACATTATGTGAGCCAACTCGACATCCTTAGCTTGGATCTCAATCTATAACCTGCCCACTGTTTCCTTTACATTCATCAACTCTGTCTCACTCTTTTTTAACTTTCTACCCAGCCTTTCATAGTCTGTATATACCACCTATTGGGTGGTCTTAGCTAAGACCACCTTGTCATCTAGGCCTATCATCCAGATGTCATAATCCTCCATCTGAATTTTCCCCTCGGGCTTAACCATGAGTGGAAACATGGTGTTGATCAACAGATAATTTTTCTCCTAATTGTAGCAAGCCTCAATTTTCTTGGTAGTCGACAACTCAACATTCTTCAAAAGCTGCCTCTATTTAGCATTTCATCAAGCCATCTTTGTTGCATTGAAATGATCTTGAGGGTTTGAGGGATGTCGACATTCTGTGCTACAATAAGGAAAATGGGAGGGAAGCCACAAAGAGTAAAATAAGGGGACACCTTAGATGTACGAGCATGTGGAGAGGTGAAAGGGAGTGCTATCATGGAAAAGGGGGGCACACTAAGGTAAGACTAAATAAGGGATTTTCCTATAGGGGTGAACAAAGACATGGTTGGGCAGAAGGTGTTTTCTTAGAAGTTGATGGGCTGGGAGTGGGGGTTAGCATGGATGCCTCAACTCTTTCAAAGGGAACCCTTAACAAGGAAAACGAAGGATCAACAATGACCAAGATGGATGTTTCTCGCTTCGCGTGCAAGGTAATCTCAGAAATTTCTCTATGAACAGGAAGGGGTGTATTAAGGACTATTAAGTCAGGACCCAAGGACAAAAAATTCCTTTCCAAGGGAGGAGGAGAGGGGGTAACCAAAGATATGTAAATAGGAAGAAAATATGGAGAAAAATTGATCACAAATGATGACCAGGTCCAAGCCTGCCAATATATCCTTGAGCTCTTCTTCACAAAATTACTTTATAAGTGATACTCAACTATTAGCAATATTGAGGGGGAGCGAATATAAATTTTTCCTGTTTCTTCCCATGCCATAGATGTTTTCAACAATGGTCACCTAGCGGCATGCCTCTAATGCAAAGACTATCTGTCACAAACTTGGGGAGTCAAAAAGACTCATTGGGAAAACTATGAAATCTGATAAAAGTGAAATCCACACCCATGAAATAATCCACTGGGTTTGGCAATATCTTAATCCATTATAGAACCTCAAAAGAAATGACCCATAGGACAAGGCAACAATTCATGTAGCACATGCCTCAATAAGTAATCTACAAACCCATAATAATCCCCTGTTCTAGATAGCATATGGGTCCACACAAAAACCGACTGAAGACCACCCCTTTCATCTAGCCTTCATACTAGCACATTTTTCCCAAACTATTCAAAATTTTGATATAAAACCAAATGAGCCAAGAGGGTAGAATATCTAAATTTTGAATTAGTCCCATAATTCTTTAGCTAGCTCAACATGTTCCCAGCTATTACTGGGTATGTGCAGGATCATCATGGAAAAAACAGGCCCTTAAGTGGCAAAAAAATTAGAAAAATCAGAGTTAGGCAGCTTGACATAAAAATTTGAATAAGTTTTCTATATTATTTCAAAAATATGTAAGAATAGAATTTGTAGAAAATTGGATGTAGTTTCTAAACTACTAGGTTTTTTTTTTTAAATAAATCTATTTGGTGAAAATTTCAAATTTCAATGCAAGAGTACTTAAATTTCAGAAAAAAATAAGAAGTAGTAGGTGTCCTGCCTAACCACCCTAACCACAATAAATGAAAATATTTTTATAAGATTTTAGATATAAGTAGAGGACTCATGTGCCAATGTGATGCATATTTTTTTATAATTTTTTTCCAAATAAATAATTAATTATGAATTTTTTATTACAACTTTTAAAAAATATAAAAACTCATATGTCTGACCACCTTAACTTGGTCAAAACTTCATGAAATTATATTTTTCTTTTTTTAATCCAATAGTACATGAAACATAGAATGTGACGCATTTT